>JAPWTK010000971.1:0-112176 GCA_029963805.1 Aromia moschata
GGGCGCGAAATAAATAAATAAATAAATAATAATAAATTTTAATTATTGTAACTCTTGATTTATTAATAAAAGTGTATTTTAGCTAGGAAACCTTTAAGACTCAAACTTAGAAACAACCACAGACCAGCTAGGCCAGGCACAGCCAATACCATACGATAACAAATGTCCCCAATATCTGGATTTTTAACACGTAGAAGGAAACAAACAGGTGGGTCTGCTTAAACACAGCCGCACTCAAGAAAATAAAAAATAGCTTTATTTAGCTTATTCATGTGACAAAATATACACTTATTTTACAGTAAATTATGTACTTTAACAGTAATTCACAATTTTGCCGCTATTGAGTAGCAACGCGATTGAGAGCACGTACACTGTAAGCCTAATCTAAATTATGAAAGTATACGCAGCAGAAGACCCAACAATATGCAGTATTTATTAAATTACATTTTTACTACTAAAAGCAAGAAACGCCTGGTTTCATGTGACATACACAGTCACACACTGTTTTTCAATCCACCAGTATGCACCATGCACCCACCACCATTCTTCACTTATATAATTCACTTATTGTCATAAAAATTGTTTTTAATAAACAACGGAATATTCTTCCCGCAAAATCTACGGACGACTGAACCCGAGTTTAGTTCTAGGCTAGCTCTTGTGGACATCGGTTTGTCTGGATGGCTAGATCTCATTGATCTGATATGGGTGCAACATTGGACCCTCCGATAGGACTAAGTTTTAGCGCCGGCTACTGGTCAATAGATTAAGCCACTTGTTTTGAAGCAAAGTAAAATATCGTGTTCACTTTGGATGTCCTTTTTTGTTACAATTCTTAGTTGTTAAAGGCTGACAAAAGAAGAAATGTTGTAATTAGTTGTTAAAAAAAAATCAGATGTTCCTACATACCTTTATGTTTTCCCTTCTAATACAAAATAGATCGTTCATTTTGGAACACCGGCAAAATAGACGTGGCGAAAAAAATTAGATATTTGTAGGTTTAAAACAAAGTACCCTAAAACGTTTAAATTATTTTTCTATCCAACAGCAATCGGATCGGGCGACTTGTAGTGTGCGACATGGAGTGGAATAATGAAAGAACAACAACATTCATTGAAGATTACCATAATTCACCCGCATTGTGGAATAATAAAATTAGTGAATATAAAGACAATAGAATAAAAAATGACAAGTTAAAGGAGTTGGCTAATATAATTGTACTGTTCCTGAAATTTGTTGTATAAATTATATTGTGTTTCTGCAACACCAACATATAGTTCTCTTCTCCACCACCGTTCTTTTTTTTTTAAGACTCAAAGCTATTACCAAATATGCAGCTGCCGCGACTTTTCGTAAAGACATGGTGCACCAAACTGAAGTTGCCTGAATGGGATCGTTTTGATGCATGCTACAAACATAGACAACAAAGCGCATGCGATGTGGGGAGACAAATTCCGCATTCGACATTATTGAATTTTGTGGCACATAGTCGCACACCTATAATCAAGCAACACTAGGAAAAATGTATCATGCCTCATGTCGTTCAGTGTTGCCTCAGTGGAATCCCGCCTTAACTTACTGTCATTCTAAAACGCATAGCTTAATGACACACCAAGCTACTATTAATTACATACTATACATACTATTAATAAATATAATACTATCGATTCGATTTTGTATTAATTCTTTAGTCTTCAATAAAAAGTTTTATGAGAAAACTTTGAAAATTACAGATTTCATGTGTCTGTAGCTACCAAGATACCCACCGTTTTTTAGAACACTATATGTATATAGAGCTTCATTCAAGCTTAGTTCAGGTATAGTTTTTTTTAAATTTCGTATTAATATCTCTACAAATTTCGAAGATATTTACTTGAATCCACACTTTTGCCCATCACTATTTAGTTGCATCGGAATTTAAAATGCGATCATCTCGAAAACGGTTACTCTTACCGACTTCATGTAAGTATACTATATTTACGTAAAATAAGTAGAAGCATCGATTTTTCGATTTAAGTCGAATCGAGTTTAAGTCAATTTTCTGAACCACAAAAAAGTTATAACGTTTATACTGGTGATATAAGAACTAATAACGAATTTATCAGCTCAAAAAAAAAAACTAAGAATCTCTAATTTCGTGCCATGATCTCAATTTATTCAGAAATTAAAGAGGAGTATTGATACAAAAAATAAAAATTTTGGAATAAAGTTAGTTTAGTTACCTAAGTTCATTACCTATTATCACATTATTTCGATCTGAAATATCGATCTGTCGCACAGGTTGCACTACGTACCATTACTTATGGTGCACCTTGTAATTCCTCTTTTATAAAGCAAGATAATAATATGGTGAACCTTACAAAACATTGTTCAAGAATATTTTAAAGGTTAACTGTTACCTACGAATTGACAGTCTTTCCGAAATATTACAAAAATAGTTTTTCTGAGAGCTTTTGCGTTAGTTCTTAGAGCTATACTTAATGCTTCGGTATGCAAAAAAACCAGTCGCCATTCACGAAGAATAAAGGTGTTGCATCGGGAATATAAATAAAACGTTACAAGAAACACCCTCGAGGACGAAGGCAACTCCTGGACCTTTTCTAAAGAGGCGGCTGGTCCTGACAGATAACGCTATCGCTTCCTTTAGGCGAGCCCATTAGTGCCCCCGGAATAGCTCGTCGTTAGCGCCCCCCGAGTAAGGGCTAAACAGGTGTCCCTGTCACAAACCGCCCTGCGTAGACATTAATGAAGCTCAAAGTAACGAACAATGCCGCTCGGCAAAAGTGACACGGTGAATAAATCCACATTCGATTGATTGTTCAATCATTTTGCTTTAACCTCAAACGGCGGCGTTTTATATTGCGGCGTCAGGCGAAATCGACGACGCAGACCAAAATTTCAATGTAGACCTCGATCGGGGCTTCGTTAATTTTGTACCTTTTGTGCTACTATTTATAATGTCTCGTATATATAATAAATATACGAATTATAAAAATCTGACTTATATTCGTGATCAACGACCTCATAAACCCCCACACACCGGCATAAATCTATTCATTTCTTCCAAATCTTCATAACTTTTCAAATAAATATATTACTTCTAAATGTACCTATTAACTGTTTTCAGCACTCGATAATAATTTTATAAATAATGTTCATCTTACGTTATAACCTATCACAGTTTTAGCATTTTGTTTTTTTTAGCTTGAAGATTCAAGCTCGAAGAGTAAATATTCGATTTTGATATCTCCTTTTTTTTAGATAATTTTATGATTTGATAAGGAAAAGGATATCCCTTCATGACATAAGAATTTTATTTTTTTTGTAATCTTGTAATTGTTATTGTTAGAATGTCAATATTTTAGGACTTTATTATACAGAAATTTAAGACTCATGTCATGGATTAGCCCCCTCACAAAAAAAATTGGTCAAACCCAGAAAGTAGCCCCTCTACCCACATGTATTTTGATGCGCTGAAACCGATTATGACATTAAAAATTGATTTTAAATATTGAATTTTCCGCTAGCACCCCCCTTACGGGTTGAAATTGAAGTTTTTATATAAATTTCAAATTTATGTGTATTCTTATGTATTTTGGCATTCTAAAACCAAATATGACAATAAAAAATTATTTTAGTTGTACCATTTTCCATTAGCACCCCTTTACGACCCTCCTGAGGGGTTGACATTGGTTTTTATAAACATTTCAAATTGATGTTTATTTTGGCGTTCTAAAACCAAATATGACAATAAAAAATTATTTTAGTTAATTAAAAATTAACCCCAACTTTACGACCCACCTGAGGGGTTAAAAATTTATAAAAATTAAAAATATATGTGTATTCTTATAGACTTTAGCGTTCTAAAACCAAACATGACATTAAAAATGATTTTAGTTGTACCATTTTCTCCTAGCACCCCCTTAACATCCCCACTATAGGGGTTCGAAATGTAACTTTTATAAAAATGTAAAACTTATACGTGTTATGAGGTATTTTGGTCTACTAAACCCGGAAATTTCAATAGAAAATAATTTCAACTACCAAATTTCCCTGTGGCACCACCTTGCGACCGCCGTAGGGAAAAAATGAGCTTTTAATAAAAATTTAAAATGTACATATCCACTAATGCTCTTTTACATGTAATTGTAAAGAAAAAGTTTTATAAGAAGTGAAATGTTGACCCCCTGGGGGGTACTGTGGGGTAATGGGACGGTCCCGGGGGTGATTGAGTGGTTGAAATAATTTTTTCAATAGTTAAATAGTTCAATAGTTAAAATTCAATAGTTAAAATCAATTTTAATGTCATAATCCGTTTCAGCGCATCAAAATACATTGGATAGAGGGGTCTACCTTCTGAGTTTGACCAATTTTTGTTTTTTTTGTGGGGCTGTGTTATTAGAGTGGAATAATTAAATGGTTAATGTACATTCAAATATGATTAGACTGATGTAAATTAGATTGTGATTAAAATAATAGAGGTGATACATAAAAGTTACTTTTTTTGCATCATTGGTCTCAACGAATCTACGAAGATACTGCGTGATCAATGAAATTTTATTACGATTCTGTCCAAATACAATATATAATATAAAATACAATAATTATAAACTGTCATTAAAAAAACATTTGTGGCATTTTTTCGTCAAATTTCCGTTCCTTTTATGTTCTATTTATTGCCGCCAAAAAATTATTTTGGCGACAATAAATTTATGTGAATAGAATTCACATACATATGCTGAATTCGATTTTTGGAGTCCAGAATTTAAAAAATCTTAGGGTCATGATATAGGGCCAATATTTGACCATTTTTTGACCATATTTATCGACATGACAAATTCGATTTATTAATTTCTAAAATTAAAAAATCAAAGGGTGATGAGATAGGACCAATATTTGATCATTTTTGACATACCTAAGACGTTTAGTATCACATCTAACAACGTTTGACTCAACATAGCCTGTGGTGTATCCTCCCAAACCTATTAACTTTTAACCTAACATAGTCCAAGGCGCCGAACCCAAAACCTACAGCTAGAGTTTTACAAAAATGCAAAAAAAACGATAAAAATATTCGCTACTCATTTCTCGACTTTCAGACTTTGAGACCCCAAAATATGGGTTCAGAAGATCAAAAAACACAAAGTTAGCTAATATTTCAAGTAAAATGCTTCATAGACACGCCAGGGATATTGAGCTATTTCTTGAAATATCTATCTGTAGGCGCCATTTTATGCTCGGCATATTGAATAAAAAAGAAACTCGAAAACGAACAGTTTCTATTCGAAAGCTCTTGAGCATACGAACATTAGACCTTAAAAACGTTTTCCCTCAGCGCTTATTTTTGTGCATACCGCTGTCCCGATTGACATGGAGTGTCCCATAATATACCGGGTGACCACGAGATTACTGCCCAGGCTCTAGCTGAGGCACGAAAAAAAGATATCGATTTCAAATTTCGGGAATGTATATCATTGAATGGGATGCAAAATTTAGTTATAAAAACGACTGATCATCACTTCCTGTTTGACCGGAAATGCCCTAAACTTTTGTTATTTCATATGGAACACCCTGTGTATTATTTTTTTTAATTCTACTGAAAAAACTAAGACTAAAACATGTATCATGTTCTATACCTATCTTTGACAGTTTCCGAAAAAATCACGTTTAAAGATGTCAAATGTATCATTAAAAAATTCTTTTGAAAGAAAACAAGTGTAGATAGGGACAAACTCATATGATATCTTTAACTTATATAGGGTCTATTTTTGTTTAATAGGTAGGGTCTAATTTTAGTTGAATTATGTACATGGTAGGTACGAATCTACTTATTTATGTACATTTCTGTAAAACCCTAATTCTCACGTTTCGGCATTTACCTTTTGTAGATTTATGTAAATACGTGATACAGCCTATTTGATTTCTGTTAAAAACACCCGCATAATAGTTTGGTTTTCCCAAATTGACCTGCGGTTGGGATTTCCCCTAATTCAGTTTACAACTGTTTATTGGAGACTGGTTGCGGGGAACCTACCTGGTCTGTGGCTGATTGTTGGTTTAGGGATTTTAAGTTCAGTTTTGGACAGAGTCTCGATAGTTCATCTTTACCGTTCACCGGCTCCACACCGGAGTCTATCTCCGCGATTTACCGGACTTCTCCGGTCTTGCATATCTTGTAAATATGTAAATAAATCACTGTACATATAGCCGACTAAAGTGCTTTACTTACCACACCACCCATCGCCATACTTATTTTATAAGCACTAAAGCCTGATATCATTAAAATTTCGCACTTCCGGCTCAACCGGAAAATACCGGAAGTCACCTTTTGTAGCAATTTACTGCAATAATTTTAGTGGAATGCCCTATAACTAATTGAAAATTCGAACTCTACAAACAATTTCGAATCATTCTTATGTACACTTCCCTATACCCAAAGTTCATAGTTTTTGAGATATTAAATGTTTATTGTCAGAATGGCATAGATATGAACGATGTATAAATAGAAAACGATAAAATCAGTCAATGCATCTATCAGAGGTGCCTAGGTGGTTTTTAAACGTCATTTTCTTCATTGTTGCTTAATTTGACAAATAATTCTTACTGTTTACGTTTGGTGGTAGTGTTATTACTTCTCTTTTATTTAAAATGCCACTTTTTACTCGCGAACATCAAATCGACATGCTGCTAGTGTATGGAGAAGCGAGAAAAAATAGGAGCAGGTAAGCAAAAGTTTTATACGGGCAACGATATCCAGATCGTACACAACCACATGATAAATATTTCCCTTGGCTTGAGCGTCACTTAAAAACCGAAATAATTGAAGAAGAACCGAACGAGTTTATTGTTAGTGAAGAGGCGGAGATTAATACTCTGGCGTGTATTGAGGTAGATCCGACTACTTCAGTTAGGCAAATTGCTGCCAATGTTGCAATTGGACGGGAAAGCGTCAGAAAGTTTTTAAAAAAGCACAAATTTAAACCATTTAAGTACCAGGTACACAACCATCTTTATGAAGCCGATTACCAACGGAGGCTGGAGTTTTGTAATTGGTTTATGGTGCAGTAATGCCCAAATTTAAGCCGGTTTATACTTTTCTCTAACGAATCATGCTTCACGAATTTGGGTATGTTCAATAGAAATAATTCGAGATATTGGGCAAGAGAAAATCCTCACTTATTTAGACAAGGAGCTTTCCAGTAGAGATTTGATGTTAATGTGTGGATGGGAGTAATTGGAACGCGCATCGTTGTACCAATTTTCTTTGAAAATCCACTAACAGCAGACCAGTATTTACAGTTTTTAAACAATGAAATAGCTGACTTTCTCGAAAATTTATCAATTAATGAATATTTCCACATTTATTACCAGCAGGATGGAGCCCCAGCCCATAATGCTCGAAGGGTTAGGGATCATTTAAATCAAACGTTTGAGGATCGTTGGATAGGTACGTACGAACCAGTTAGATGGCCAGCTAGATTCTGCGATATCACTTCCTTAGATTTTTTCTATTGGGGTCACATTAAAGAAGCAGTGTACAGAACACAGCCTACTGATTTCAAAATCTCCGCGACCGGATTACAAGAGCGGTGAACAATATTACTCCTGCTCAAATGGAAAATGTGTTAAGGGAATTTAAAAACAGGATCATGTATGTCACCAAATGAATGGTGGACAATTTGAATATTTAATTTATGTATAATGTTGTATTTTTTAAATTTACTATCTTCTTATGTTTTTTTTTAATAAAATATATCTCAAAAACTATGAACTTTGGGTATAGGGAAGTGTACATAAGAATGATTCGAAATTATTTGTAGAATTCGAATTTCCAATTAGTTATAGGGCATTCCATTAAAATTATTGCAGTAAATTGCTACTAAAGATGACTTTCGGTATTTTCCAGTTTAGCCGGAAGTGCGAAATTTTAATGATATCAGGCTTTAGAGCTTCTAAAATAAGTTAAAAATATCATATGAGTTTGTTCTTCAATTCAATTGTTTTCTTTCAAAAAGAATTTTATAAATGACACATTTGACATCTTTAAACGTGATTTTCTTGGAAACTGTTAAAGATATGTATAGGACATGATAAATGTTTTAGTCTTAGTTTCTTCAGTAGAATTAAAAAAAATATATAATATATAGGGTGTTCCATAAAAAATTACAATGTTTAGGACATTTCCGGTCAAACAGGAAGTGATGATCAGTCATTTTTATAATTAAATTTTGCATCCCATTCAATGATATACATTCCCAAAATTTTAAATTGATATCTCTTTTCGTGCCTGAGTAGTAATCTCGTTTTCACCCGGTATATTTATGTTTTCCAGTAACCCTTTGCTTCGCCGAGAATCAAAAGGAAAATCGGCAAGCGATGAATTTAGCATTGGACCAATTCATTAATAAAAAAAACAAACAAACAAACAATAACGGCAATTACGTATATACGTTGCTCGACGCGCGGCGCATCGCACGATAAAAGTCGAAAATTTGATGATAAAATCGAGTCAGCGAATCGGAACGGCAAGCATGGCGGAATAGCACGGCCTTTGTGAAAGCTCCGATCTGGCCTCACAGAACAAATGACATTGTATAATTAATTACTAAATATCAATTAGTGCGCCGGAGAGCGAATTTTAAATTGGTGCGCTACGGTGGCGCCATTAATTATGCAGTTTAATCAATTATATTTATAATAATATCCGAACGGCCGGCCGCGCCGCGGCGGCATCTCGCCTGGGACAAGTGCATGTGACGCGTGATTTGTGATCCGGCGCTAAATATTCGGTTGTCTGATCGCTGAATTCTGTTGCAGTATAAATGATCGCTCCGCTGTTTTCTAAACTCCGCTGCAATTTATGACGTTTTGATTGGACTTTCTGGTTTTCGCGCAGGTAGGCGGGAAGCGTCCATACATAACTAATTTGTGTGCCTATGTTGTGAGGGATCGCGTGTAACACAAAGGACCCCGCACAAAATAATAGGATTTCTGACCTCACTAAAAACTTCTGAAATTTTGATATGTTGTAGGTTATGACCCCTGATTAAAAGTTCTCATGGGCACAAGTCCCAAAAAATGGACAGATTTTGAGATATAGAGGTTAGTGGGGCATTAATTGCCTCTACGAGCGTGTGCGTGTGCGTGTGCGTGTGTGCGTGTGTGTGTGTGTGTGTGTGTGTGTGTGTGTGTGTGTGTGTGTGTGTGTGTGTGACTAACCAATTTAAACCAATATTGGCAATACTTAACAAGTAATCACGTCTAAACTGTCAATTGACGTCTAATAACCAACTGTAATAAATAACTTTTAAGGTTACCACTTAAAAATATCAATGACCAATGACTAATATTATTTTTTGATCACTAAATACAATACATACATTGAAGTAGTTGTTACCTCAGTTGATAATTACTACCTAGATGTACTTACATGCACCTTATTTGAGCACAACGACTAAAAATGTCTAACTGACTATTGATCAGCTAATAACATTGTATCACAGGCATGCCCAAGTTAGGCATCAAACTTTCATATTGAGAGAATACATATTTGCTTGATATTTTTATATCCTTACTTGAACACAAAAATACAGGTGTAGAAAGATTAATGTCAATTATAATAATATATATATAAAATTAACTTTATGAATTAAGTCTTAATATTTAACGTATCATTAAATCATTAAAAAAATATTATATTATATTATAGTAGCCTCACAACTACACCCACACACATTCACACACAACGACGCTCGTAGAGGCAATTAATGCCCTTCTAACCTCTATATCTCAAAATCTGTCCATTTTTGGGTCTTGTGCCCATGAGAACTTTTAATCAGGGGGTCATAACCTACAACATATCAAAATTTCAGAAGTTTTTAGTGAGGTCAGAAATCCTATTATTTTGTGCGGGGTCCTTGGTGGATGGAGATCGAATCTCAAGGTAATTGCCCAATCTCTAATAGCCCAGTTGATGCGTAGCCTTAGAAGGGTTCAACTTGCATTCATTAGGGAAAATATTTTTTTGTAGGATTGTTTGGTATAAGGTGGGAAGCGTGATACTAAGTTTTCGACTAAAGCCGGGGGAGAACTTTCGGCAGGCGAAAAACCAAGAAATGTTCGCGCTTTTTTTAGTTTTTTTGCTTATATCACCTAAACGACTCATGCTACAGAAAATCATATATATTCCGAAATTAAATTAAACAAAATTTCCTACAAAATTCATTGGGCAAAGGTGTGTCGTACGGATCATATTTTACGGAAGTTTGAAAATCGACGAATTTAGATGGGTTCGCCGTTCCAAAATGAACACACCTTCGAAGAAATAACTCTTCCTGCTGTGTCCCAGAAAAAAATTGGGTAATGAGAAAAACAAAAACAATCTAATCCAGATGTTGAAAACACACTTCGATGCGAATTGCATAAAAATGTTATAGACAGCAGAGGATGATGATGTTCTCATTGTGACAACAGCTTTGTCTCAATCTCCCAATTTCGATTGTGTATTTATAATCAGCGAAGGTGTTGACGTTCTTGGGTTGCTAACTGGGATTCCTAGTCCAACCAAAACGAACTTATACATGCTGAAACCAGGAAAGAGTGGCAAACCTAACACATTATTCTCAACATCATCGTATAAGTATGATCCTGACTACATTCTTTTTGTGCACACCTTCTCCGGTCATTCCCTTTTGGACATGGCAAGACCAAAATATGTGCCCTCCTTGAAAACAACCCTGCATTAAAGGAAGCGGCCTCTACTTTTATGAGGCAACAACATCAACGCCGATTTTCACAACATCCGTAGAATGCGGACCACACGACATACAATTAAATTTGTCGTTTGAAAAAATAGCATGAGTCGTTCAGGAGATATACGCAAAAAACTAAAAAAAGTGCGTAAATATCTTGGTTTTTCGCCTGCCAAAAATTCTCCCCCGGCTTTCGAGGTCGAAAACTTAGTTTTACACTTCCCAGCTTATACCAAACAGTCCTACAAAAAAAAATCATATGCCCTAATTAATGCAAGGTGGAGTGTTTTTATCACTTCGACTATAATGGGCACCGGATAGGCCACATCTTTCCATTCGTAATCCCCCTGCGGGAGTTGTTCAAATCCCCACCTAATCCAGTTGATACGGAAAAATAAACCACATGATTGGAAAAAAAATTCACAGTAAAAGTTTTATTGTTTTAATTGCCTCAATTAGTAGTCCAGTTGACTATTCTGAGTTTTTCTCCTTTGCCAAGGTGAGATTCGGTAGCTAGGTGGATAAAAAGTGATCCAGAATGTGGTGTAATCAAAATTTACTGGAAAACTACGCATTATATATTAGAAACGTGATCCTTACAAAAGTTATATAGCTTGAAATTCGAAGAATGAGTACCTACATATATAATATATAATATTTTGATGCAATACTACCAGTAGTATCTCCTGCCAAACTTGCAACTATATTTCGACAGATCATTTATTAAAAATTACGATTTTCTCAAAAAGTTACGAATTCAATAAAATATAATATCTAAATAAAATAAGTATTGTGATATTTTTTCGCACTAGCACCCCTTCTTTCCTTTACAACTCCTATTGCATCTTTTCTCCCTTTCATGGTTCTGCGTCCCATCCCTCTTCTCAGTCTTATCAGTATTCGCTAAATTATGGGTGGGCTAGCTAAGAACTGATAGTCACCATTTAATTTATGCTGCCCGAATTGTGAATGTGCTGTATTTATAGGTGTTTAGTGCGTGATCTTTAAATTTCAATTTGAACGCTGTTTATAAAGATTTATTTTTCTACGACCATTTTATAATTTTCAAATTATATGTCTTCTGCATGTTTCATAATAATGTTCATTCGAATACAAATTTTCATTATGACACAGACATCACAGTCAATCAAATTCCATGTTCTTTCAATCAAGTAGCCTATTAGTATAGTATACTGATTTTAAACAATGCAATTTTGATACTTATGCATTGAATACAATCAACTCATTTTTATGCTTTTCTTTGGTCAGACTTGAAATACATGTCTTTTACATTATCTCTTTAATCAGGCAAAAAAGTAATACATACCTATTAATGTTAATAAGAATAAAAAGTATTGCACTTTAATATTTATTTCATTTAGATACTTTGTTTTTGTTTTTTCGTCGAAAAATAGTGACAAGTTTGACAAGAGCTATTAGTGGTACTATGAAATGAAAATAAATAAATAAATTATGTAATGAAAAAAATAATGATAAATCTGATGTAAATGTGTGGATAATTTTTTTTCGGAATATGTGGATTAGATGAAAATGACAAAAAAAAATTGCATTGCAGAAACGCATTTGCATAAGAAGAGGTCGTCGAAACTCCTGTTCAAGCTCTACCGACAGGCTTCTAATGGTTCTAATTATTACTTCGAAAATATGATGACAGAATTTCGAGTTGGGGTCTCGATTTCGGAAATGTCACATCAAAAAAACAAGCATCGAGTCCTGTATGAATCATGTATAAATAAGGTGGCTGCCAAAGTTAATTAGCTCTTCATTTAATATCTTTGATACGTGTGAGATTTTTTTGGGAAACGAAAATTGGGTAAAGAAAAGAACGACGCAATTTCTTTGTCTTCATTTTTAATCTTAAATGTATAACCTTATTTAATTATTAAGGCTGTTACACTATGTGACAGCTATTATTTATTTTACAATTCTGACAGCCACTTAAATAATCCCACATGAAGTAGGTATCCAGTGACTTCCTTCGCAATTGTGACTCATTTTATGAATAATAAAACTGATCTATAGAACATAATATGGTGAACACAAATTTTCGACATAATTAAAGAAATATTTCAACTATTGCAAGTACTTGCGACTGAAATAGTGAGACATTCTTGGCTCTGATGAAACATATAAATGGCCTTTAATTCCCTACACATCGCATTATATTTCTTTATGACAGAAATCACTCGGTCGGATCTCGTACTATTATTATGCATTAATGGTTGCTATGCTCTGTTATAGAGTTACCCATTACTGTACAAAATGCGAAAAAACACATTTCACTACACATATTAACATAGCTACTAATACCTTGCGATATACAAAGTACATACGAGGTGTGTAAATTAAGTAATGAGACTGATTTTTTTTTATTGTTTTAATCGAATAGAATTACAATGCAGTATTGTCTCCTTCAAAATAACTTTCTTGGAAAGCCACACAACTCTGGAGACGGTTCCTCAATTCCTCATAGCAGTGCTGGAAAAATATACTGGATAGCCTTCAGTTGGTCGGTTACAGCCATTTGAATGCCTTCTATGGTCCCAACATGACGTCTCTTGAGGTGATTTTTCAATCTCGGGAAGAGAAAAAAGTCACAAAGACTCAAGTCAGGCGAATAAAGAGGCTGAGGAGCCACAGGAATGTTTTCACTGGCTAAAAACTCGTTTACTAAAATGGCTGTGTGACAAGGCGCATTGTGGTGACGTAACATCCAGTTGTTCGTGATGTTTAGTCTCACGCATGATCCTTTTTCGAAGGTTTTTTTACCTCTCTGTAAAACTGTTGATTTACTGTTTGACCTGGAGGCGCAAACTCTTTGTGGTCAATTCCCTGCCTATCAAAAAAGCGAATCAGCATGCATTTAATCTTCAACTCGCTCATTCTTGATTTTTTTGGGCCTTGGAGAACCTAGGTCCTAGAACCTAGTTTCCAGGTCGTACTCAAACACCCAAGTCTCATCACCAGTAATGACACGTTCTATAAAATGGGGATCATTTTCAATCGATTCTAAAAAGTCAAGACACCTTTCTCTCCTGATGTCCCTTTGTTCCTGTGAAAGGTGTTGGAACCATTTTTGCGCAGCTTTTTTTTCATCCCTAATTCTTAGTTAAAATCTGATGAACAGTGGTATGATTCAAATTTAACTCGTCCCCGATCAGTCTTGTCGTCAACCTACGATCTGAATACACAATATCCCGTATTCTATCGGCATTTTCATTGGTTCTTGAACATGAAGGCCTTTTGCTACCTGGTTCATCTTTAATCTACTATCATCCTTCTAAGAATGCCTTAAACCACCGAAAAACCTGGGCTCTTGAAAAAACACTGTCTTTGTAGGTATGTTGAAGTTTTGCAAAAGTATCCATTGCACAGTATCCAAGTCTGAAGCAAAACCTGATGGCACGTCATTACTCAAAATTAATGTTAGTCATTTTTAAAACGCACTAGAAAAAAAAACGGTTCACTGAAACAATCACAATGAACAACTACTGACTCTAACAAGTTCAATCTTGTACTGAAGGTGCATTACATGTTAACCTGCCGCCCTTCCAAGTCCCGTCTCCCCAGTATTGCTAGATCGGATGCTACGGTGCCAGTCTCATTACTTAATTTACACACCTCCTACATATGTAACTAGACACAGTACATTCCCGATCGTCCAAATTTATTGAGGGAAACGTCACGTCGATTAACGAAAAACTAGGATTGCAGGGATTCATTATGAAATCACCGACACACGGAAGATTCAGATTGTTTAAATGTATGTACAGATACTCACAAAAGTATTCGGCCACCCTTCTATTTCTAAGAACAAATGTACAAAACACAAAACACAAATTCACAATTAAGTGAGGCTGCATAATATGCGTAAATACGTTCCTCCATTACTCCTTGATTAAAGGATAATTACAACATAGACGCAGAATAAAACATTAGCTGGGATTACCCGACCAACGTGTTTGACATATGAAAACGAACACACAAAAGTATTCGGCCAGTTAATTATGCAAAGTTGTAGTAGGTAATGCAAGTAGAGATAGTAGGGTTCTTGGCCATAGTATTAGTGTGTGAAAGGTTATATATTAACTGGTATAGACTGCGTGCCTCTATTAGACAGTGTGCCCTTGTCACGCAAATAAAATGCCAAAAGTACGCGAAATCACCGTACCAGAGAGACAGCATCTTATCTCCTTAGCAAAAAAAGATATTGCACACCGTAAAATTAGCAGAGACACAGGCATACCACGAAGTACTGAACAGAGTATAATAAAAAAAATATGAAATCGATAAAACGTTAGTAAATACAGCACGATCACGGCGACCCAAAATATTAACTCAAAGAAATGAAAGGCAAATTCTCTTAACAAATAAAAGAAAATCCAAGTACTAATGCCATAGAACAATACAGAACAATGGCTGCTGAGATTAAGGAGAGTACTGGAAATAATATTAGTACTGAGACAGTGCGTCGAACCTTACAGAAAAAAGCGCTACTACGGCCGAGTTGCCCGAAGGAAACCCTGGATTACTAATATCAACAGACAAAAAAGACTCACGTTTGCTGACCAGTATGTGAATGAGCCTGAAACTTTCTGGGATCAGGTTATCTTTAGCGACGAATGTAAATTTGAGATATTTGATTCGTCCAGACGACAAATTGTATGGAGAAAACCTGGTACATCGTTAAATAAGGAAAACTTAAAACCTACCGTAAAACACGGCGGTGGATAGCTCATAGTGTGGGGCTGTATGGCGGCTGTGGGAGTGGGTAACCTTCATTTTATTGAAGGAATATTGAACCAATATTGTTATACTAATATATTGAAGCATCATTTACAGGCCAGCGCCGAAAAATTGGGATTGGGCGATCATTACATCTTTCAACAAGATAATGACCCCAAGCACTGTGCCCGTAAAACGCGGGAATGGCTGCTATACCATGTACCGATAATTGAAAACACCGCCACAGTCGCCCAGTACCAACCCTATCGAGCACTTATGGTCACATGTAAAACTAAATCTGCAAAATAAACGAATTACCAATAAAGAAGAGTTAAAAAATCATCTCTCAACAGAATGGAGTAATGTGACCCCGGAAGTGACCCGTAAACTGGTGCATACAATGCCAAATAGGCTGAGAGCTATTCTGAATTCTAAAGAATACCCGATAAGATATTAGATGTGCCGTTTTAAAGTGTTTGTACATTTCCTATTTTATTTTTCTTTTGGTGGCCGAATACTTTTGTGTCATATAAATTGGACATTATCGTGTTTTGTCGGCAGTTTTTAAATTGTGTCTGTTTGTATTACTTTTTTTATGTGGTATAATAAAGCATAATGTTCATATATCGTTGTGTTAATTTCTCTTGTTTGCCAGTCAGTGATAACTATTTCTTGTATGCCAATTCTATTAGCAATATCTAGGGTGGCCGAATATTTTTGTGAGTATCTGTATGTGGGTATGTATGCCCAGTTTTTATCAAAATTTAATCGTTATGTAAAATAGGAAACTCTCACATAAATAAACAAGACGTTACATGCATTTCTAGAACCAAAACATGCTCTCGGAACTCTCTCTCTCTCTCTCGCAAATGAAGACGGAGTCGTATTGATAGATCGGATAACGCTAATCCGAGAAACGGAAAAGATTACTCGAACTATTCGGTGGAGAGGAAAATCTGGACTAGGAAAATCAGGGCTGTAGTATAAATGCAAATTATTCTATTCGCTAATAGGGTTAATAATCGCTTTTCTGGGCTAAAACGAGTGACACATACGCATATGCATATTTATACTCTCAGGTGACAGTATTTAGGATTCCGCCGGTGGTGCGCGGTGGACGGCGGCCTCATAGCGGGGCCGAAATAGAATGTCAGCTTTATAATTGAATCGTGACGGCCGATAGAGTGGCCGCTAGAGATCGAAGCAGATTCGATTTAACCGTTTGCGCATCGACATTCAAATTGCACGGACCCCTTGGGACCCGAATAAACCTCACTCCAACGCTGTAGGCCGTTCGTACACCCCCGACTCATTGTCGATTAGCGATGCGTGACCCATAAACGGCCGCCCCGGAAATTTTCAAGAGGGATTTTGTTTTCAAAGGAAACATTTATTGTGACGAATTAGAAGAAAATTTAATTACCGTCGGGTGCTCGGGTGGGGCCAATAATTGGGCCGTTCGAACTCGAACGAAAATATTAAAAGAGGAATTGGAAAATAAACTGGATAATATGACTGATGAGACTCCCACGATGTTGACAGTTCTTGCAAACAAAAATTATTAAATACGTTAACTTTCTCTTGCATTCTGACAGAATGTTACTATTGTGTGTCTTCAATGTCTAAAGACTGAGGTCCAAAATTTAAGCATGACATATTTTTTAAAAACGACTGTTTTGGAAAACGAAAGGCACAGGAATTTCGAGCTATTTCTGAGCTCTTCAATGTGATTTTCGAGCTGTCTGTAGCATGCACCGTTTTTTAGAAAATTGGAAAATTATTTTTTGAAATGCTAGCATTACATCTGACGTTGTAAAATTAATTCTCTAGAAAAATGGAAGGCATAGGAATGTCGAGCTATTTTCGAGCTCTGGAATGCGATTTTCGAGATTTCTATAGCTCTTACAATTTTCCGAAAATCCAGGAAAACTGATTTTCGTGCTAGAATTACAACTCATTTTGAAAACTATGCCCTCCAGAAGAAAAATAAAAAAGGTACACGAATTTCGAGCTATTTTCGAGCTCTTCAATGCAATTTTCAAATTCTCTATAGCTCTTATCATTTCCCAAAATATTCGGAAAAAACGGATCTGTGATCTTTTGAAATTCCTGTTTCTTCTGGAGGTCATAGTTTCAAATTCAGGTAGTAATCCTAGCAAGAAAAATCAGTTTTCCCTAATTTTCCAGGAAACGGGGTGAACTAGAGGATCTGAAAATTACATTATACAGCTCTAAAATAGCTCGAAATTCCAGTAATATTTGTTTTCCTCTTTGAGGTCATATTTTCAAAATGCAAACACATCATTATACAAAAAATCAGTTTTTCCGAATTTTCCGAGAAATGATAAGAGCTAGAGAGTTTGAAAATTGCATTGAAGAGCTCGAAAATGGCTCGAAATTCGTGTACCTTTTATTTTCTTCTGCAGGGCATAGTTTTTCAAAATGAGGTGTAATTCTTGCACGAAAGATCAGTTTTCCTGGATTTTCTAGAAAATGGTAAGAGCTAGAGAAAGTTTGAAAATCGCATTCAAGAGTTCGAAAATATCTCGAAATTCTGTGCCTTCCAGTTTTTTCCCAGAAAATCTTTCCAATTTTCTGAAAAACGGTGCATGCTACAGACAACTCGAAAATAGCTCGAAATTTCTGTGCCTTTTGTTTTCCAAAACAGTAATTTTTTAAAAATCTGTCGTGCTTAAATTTTGAACCTTAAAGACTGTGACAAAAAGTATCATCCAAAAAAATCACATATTTTTAGCCAAATTGTGTATAATGTCGTCAACATAGTGAAGCACGTCTTGAAAGTCTCATGAATGAAAGCCTAATTTTATGAACTGCCGGCACTGAACGTATGTAAAAGGAGCGGTTTTAAACTTGTTGTCCAGTTCGTTCAGGAAAGCCTAATAGCCCAAGATCCGACCACATGAGTTCTGTCCTCATTCATTACAGATTGCGATATGTCAGGAATTAAAGGTCATGTCTAGGTACGTTTAACCAAAGAGACAAGGGTGCCTCATTTATTCCGGCGCAAAGTACCCGTAGGTAATGAAATATTTCTTTAGCCATCTCACTTTTTTTTAATTGTTCTGCTGTCCGTCGTCACTCGGACAAACAAGAGGAACGAAAATTGTCTCGCCCGGCCGGTCAGTCCTTTTCACGAAACTTTTTTTAGTACACATTATTGTGGAAATTAATGTATCCAATGTGAATAGTAAATTATGAAATAATTTTCGCCGCCATTCTTAATTTAACGCAATTATTCTCAGCAGCGAACTGTTCAAAACTATACACATAATTCTTAATATTTGTGTAAAAATTAACGCGAATACATGCGAATTTCGTGAATATTTCATTAAAAAAAAAACAGAAAATTAATTTACGCAAACCCTCGAAATAATAATATTTTAAAATTTCAGAAAAATATATCTTTTGAATATTATATTTTATATGTTATGTGGATACAGTTATTACAAATGAAATCTCATATTAAGCTTTTAAACGTTAGACAGGAAGCGAAAAAATTATGCCCCATTTTGACGTTATGCTCAACCTAACAGTTTCCATCGCGTTCTTGCTTTAAAATAATCAATTTCAAAAGTAAGTATAGGTAGGTTTCAGCTCCTTTGGACATTTATATATTGACTATTGCTATTAAAAATATCAGCAAAAATCTATCTATATTTCGTTTTTCGACTTTTGCACTCCTAGATTAGCATTTTGCCCTACTGTGCGACGGCGCCTCTACACTAAAAAAATCGTAAATTTGAAAAAAAAACGATTTTTCGTAAATAAAAAAAAATAAAGCTCGTAGAGAAGAAGTTAAATGATAAAGTAGGTAATAAAAAGATCTTTCGATTCATATTTTTCTTAATATGATTGATGCCTTACTTTTCGAGATAACGAAATAACGAAATATCGAGATAACGAGATATCGAAAAAACCATCAAAAATTGACTATTTTTGTTTTTGCAAATTAACGTTTTGAAATTTGTTATTTACTGTAACTGTAGCCTACGGCAAGCCAAAAAAGTGCATATATTCAATATGGAAAAATATTGAAAATTTTTCGAGATATATCGATTTTTTAAAAAAGAAACGATCTCTAAAATCGGCTCTGCTTGTTCGATGGATAATCCTAGAGTAACAAATCACGATTTCGATCCGATTCCTGATTTTTGTTCGACATTTTGAAGTCTCGCCGACTTTCTAGCTGTAACGTTGTCGAAATTATTGCGAAAATACGATGGCGGTATCTTAAGTTCTTTCAAGGCGTGTCTGTTTCAGAAATGTCACATCGGAATGACAAGTGTCGCGTTCTGTATGAATCCCGTGTAAATGAGAGGGCTGCAAAGGATGGTGGACGACTAGGATGACACAATCCATTTTTTGATTATGTCTTGAACTGTTTCCTTCGCAATGGTGATTCATTTAATAAACAATAAAATTTGTTAATAATTTAAGATGGTGAAGATAAATTTTCGAAATAAATATTTCGGGTGCTTGCGGCCGGAATAAATGGGGCACCCTTGGCTCTTTGGTTAGACATATACACGACCTTTAGTTCCCGACATATGGCATTCTTTAGTATTATGAGGACATAAATCATGCGGTCGGATTTCGTATATTATAAATATATTCGGCATTTAGCGCAAAACGGAATTTAACACGACTTGCCGTTTTAATCAGTTGTCACTTCATGAAACACTTACTGTCGACTTCGATAAAATTTCTACATTCATGATTATGAAGAAGATTGATTAAAAAGAAGAAGAAACAGAAGAAAATGGATGGGATTTTTCAAAAGAAGAATAAAACACATTTTTCTTCTTAATGCAAACTTATTTTGGAAAATGCAGAAATCTCAAAGCACCTGGTTGAAAGAAAAAGCTAGAATAACTATTTTTAATCTAATTGTCACGAAATAATAAATCACTTATTTGATTAAAATAAATAAATTTTCTTACATAAAAAACAATAAAAACATTTTTAAGTCGTAATATAGGTACATTTTGTTAAAAGGTCACTGTCAAAGTTACAAGTAAAGTTATAAAGAGTGATAGAAACCTCATTTTTATTGAGAAACACACTAAAAACTGCAGTTTTTGAGTTATGGACAGATCTTGCAGCAAATGCGTAATGTCTAAGTTTTTAAATAAATAAATGGGATTTTGGTAAATAAATATATTTAGGTCAATAAAAAACATATATTTTTAAATACACTAAATGCCGAAGATTGGGCGGATTGTCTTGAATCAGCTGGGCAACACCAAATGGCCAAATAAACCAGTTTTTTCAGGAAGTGCCTAGGCAGATCATGTAGTTCAGCAATTTTACATATTATGCCGGCAGTTCATGAAATCCCTAGATTTTTCATGAAAAGGATTTCATTATGCGACTAGGACATGTACATATATACTTATGATATCGCGAATTATTGATTCATAAAAAAAAATACATTATACTCGTTTACAGAGAACTTTAAGTAATGGCTGTTCTACATAAAAAAGTGCGTTCTTCTGATCATGCTTGATGATAACCGATAATGGTATTCAACAGATTTTCGACAACCTCTCTAATAACGAATACACCTGACTAACAATATTTATCAATATCCGCCTAGCAACGTTCCGAAAAAGGAAGCAAGATACTCTCTTGCTGTTTTTATCAGTTAGGTACTGTTCTCAATACCATAAATGTGTGTCTAAAATTCGGTGCAAAAACATACAGTTTTACTGGAAGACGCGTTTTTTATTTTAACAGAGTTTAGAAATAAATTCTACTGATCAATAATTAGAAAAAAATCCAGTATGCAAAACAATTGCTGTCCTTTAAAATTAATGTGAGCTCACATTCACTGTACACACCCCAGCGAAATAGAAAGTACTTACTAATTTTTCAGAATTAATTTATTAATTACCATTCCTCTTTAGCGATGAAAAGAAATTATTAAAACGGAGTGGTGAAAAATGTGTCAAATTCTGAAAAATGGTGAATACTAATTTATAGTACAATATACAAATCGCGAAAAGTATTGCACAAATTCGATAAAAAAGAGACAAGCAAGTGTTCTTTAAAAAAAAAACAAAACAGGTCAAATTTGAATTACAAAAATGTATATTTTGACTGCACCTTGCATTAGAGAATTTTAGAGAAAATTCAAAATGAAAATTATGAGACACATATTTAACAAAATTAATTAACATTAAAATTTAAATGAAATATCAAGCCAGTTGATTCTCAAATTGCCGACCATTGAGTTTTTCACAATAGGAAAGTCTGTCCACAAATTCACTGAGTGCGTTGTGAACTTCTTCCATAATTTGTCTAATTTCGCAACCTATTTTATTCTTTAAATCCTCTAAATTTTGTGGTGTGGTAATATCGACTTTTGCTCTCAAATATCCCCAGAAAATAGTCCAGGGACATAATATCTGGACATCTCGGAGGCCGCTCTATTGGATCCAGCGCCCAGAAAAAAATTCACTCAAATAATCTCGAACAGGTTGAGCAAAGAGTGTTCGTATCGGTTTATTTAATTTGTGCAGCACTTCTGCCTCTCTCTGTATATAATATAACTTTGTTATGTAGATATGGTTTACTTAAAAAACATCTCATAATATTTTATATAAAACAATTAATGTTTAATATTTTATAATTTAATATTTATACCCCAAACTTTTATACTCCAATAACTAAACTCAAAAAACATACATATATCTTTCAGTAATTCCAAAAAGAATTCACAGCAAAACCGACTACGCTAATAAAAACAAAATATGATGCCGATTAGATAGCCGAACAGTTGGCTTTTAAAAAAGCTCCCGATAGAATAATATTGCATGAAAACCGCGTGCCTATGGGTCCGAAACACATCTATGCAGAAATAATGCATATGTAGGGCCGATACACGTTTATGTGGAAATAATAACCGCTTATGAGTTACCACAATTAGCCAAAATTATATCAGAGGCCAACAAGCACTGAGGCATGTGACAGCAGGTACCATGTGCGTACGACGGCAAATGGGAAGGGGTCAAAGGGCATGAATCACGCCACACAAGTGAATAATAAAAATGCATTTTATAACGGGTTTACACGTGCAATGATGTGCTGGCACCAGTAATAACGCAAGTTTAACTTGCATGCCAGTGAAGGGTTTACACATTATTGAAATTTTATCTCGCCAGTCTCATTCGCTGACTGCAAGGTGTTAAAGTGACTGTATAAAGAGCTCCTTTATATTTTTATCAACTAAAAATGTCAACAACTGAAACCTTCGATATTTACTTTTCTTGCAATGCTTTCATATGCATCTTCTCTTAAATTCATATCTTTATATGAACTGGAATGTACATACATACAACCCCCAAGCAAGGGCATTGTTCATAATATTCTGTTCATAATAACTGAATAATTTTTCCCGAACTCCACTTTTGCTCACTGTAAAGAAATCTAATTACTAAAATAAACACAAAACTGTGGTCTACTAAATTGATACCACAGTATAGATTCCAAGTACGTAATATTTACTGGCGTGCGTGAACTGGTTTACATTTGCAAATATTATTTGTAGTGGCGCATGAATCACTACTGGCGCATGAAAAGTTATGGCGGGTTTACACGTGCAATGATGTGCTTGGCGCCAGTAATGACGCCAGTTTAACTTGCATGCCAGTGAAGGTTTACGCATTAATGAAATTTTATCTCGCCAGTCTCATTCGCTGAAAGCAAGGCGTTAAAGTGACTGTATAAAGAGCTCCTTTATATTGTTTATCAACTAAAAATGTCAACAACTGAAACCGTCGATATTTACTTTTCTTGCGATGTTTTCATATGCATCTTCTCTTAAATTCCTATCTTTATATGAACTGGACTGTACATCCCACAAGCAAGGGCATTGTTCATGATATTCCTAAGAACTGAATATTTTTTCCGAACTCCACTTTTTGATCATTGTAAAGAAATTTAATTACTAAAATAAACACAAAACTGTGGTCTACTAAATTGATACCACAATCAGTATAGATTCCAAGTACGTAATATTTACTGGCGTGCGTGAACTGGTTTACATTTGCAAATATTATTTGTAGTGGCGCATGAATCACTACTGGCGCATGAAAAGTTATGGCGGGTTTACACGTGCAATGATGTGCTGGCGCCAGTAATGACGCCAGTTTAACTTGCATGCCAGTGAAGGTTTACGCATTAATGAAATTTTATCTCGCCAGTCTCATTCGCTGAAAGCAAGGCGTTAAAGTGACTGTATAAAGAGCTCCTTTATATTGTTTATCAACTAAAAATGTCAACAACTGAAACCGTCGATATTTACTTTTCTTGCGATGTTTTCATATGCATCTTCTCTTAAATTCCTATCTTTATATGAACTGGACTGTACATCCACAAGCAAGGGCATTGTTCATGATATTCTAAGAACTGAACATTATTTTTTTCCGAACTCCACTTTTTGATCATTGTAAAGAAATTTAATTACTAAAATAAACACAAAACTGTGGTCTACTAAATTGATACTACACAGTATAGATTCCAAGTACGTAATATTTACTGGCGTGCGTGAACTGGTTTACATTTGTAAATATTATTTGTAGTGGCGCATGAATCACTACTGGCGCAAGAAAAGAAAAACTTTTTTCGTCCATGTGTGCACTGACAAAAAATGCACGATGTAAAAGGTTTACATTTGAAATGTTATTTTACTGGCGCGCCAGCGGCCACTGCGCCACTAAATCCATGCATGTGTAAACCCGCTATTAGTCTATATTTTTTATGGCTAAATCAAATACTTGATATTATTTATATACTGATCATATTTTATCTATTGTGAGCTGGACGTAAAGACTGGAACAAATTCAATACAATCATTACAAAATGAGAAAAAAATAAACTCGTGGACACATTAAACTTAATTACTTCCAGACGCTTCCATTCACGTAGTGGAGTGGAAATATAGTATTCATGAAAAAGTTTTCTAAAATTTTATTATCTATATAGACCCAAATTGTTTGAAACGTCGAGATTTTAAGTTTAAGAAAAAAATATGTCTGTCTGATTACTTTCAATCTGTTAACTTTCCTTTTTACACAATAACTCGAGAACGCGTTAAGATATTAACTTCAAATTTGGAACACTTATGTACCATGATGAGGTTTGGAGCTGATTAGATTTTGAGTTTAATCGGTTGAGGGTTGAGAGTTAATTTTTCATTATATGCACATTTTTTAAAATAAATTGTTTTGTTGGATTAAATCCATAAGAAATATTTAATAAAGTAGTCAGAAATATCAGTTTTCTCTCGGTTTTTTTGTGCCAATCCGAACGTATTTGTTGTAATTATCTTCCTGCTGTCAACAAAAGTTACTGAACCACTACGTAAATTGCATCGTTGATTCTGTGCTTCGATAAGGATTGACTGACAAGTTTGACACGTGTTAATTGCCCTTTTCTTTTAATTAACTTGTTAACGTTTTGTTCATTCATGTCAAACTTTTGCATAGATGGCCTATATATATATTTTTTTCATTAATTTTAAATTGCTATAAGATTATTATTTATGAAAATATATTATATCAAATAATATATTTTTGAAAAGCATCAAAAATGCTTTTTTAAAAAATGTCATGAACAATTATGGTTTCCAAAGAGAAATATAAGTTTGGTCCATAATTCAAAAACCGCTAATCACAGCAAAAACAAACAAACAAAACACAGCAAATGATACACCATTGAATTCTACATAAAAGAAAATATGGGATACCATTATAACAATCTAACAGTTATTCAAATTTTGGCTGCTACAGGGATAGTTAGAAATGACTGATTTTTCAAATATCCGCTGTAACTCAAAAATTAAAAATGGTACCAAGAATCTATTTGGTTCTATAAAATTTCCCTCAAAAAAGTCGGTGATGGTCTAGAAAACGGCATTCTTTCTATCTCTTATAACTGAGATACCTTAGAAAAATATCGAAAATGAGACCCCTGTACGTTCTAATTTGTAAACTCCTTCACTAATGGCCTTGGTGATCGATTTTTATTTGGAGAAAGTAATTGTATGTTCGATACCGTTCCAAAACATACTCTGATGCTTTTCTTCTCCAAAAGTATTAATATAAGAAAGATAGGAAGCTATAAAGATATACCCAGTAGGTTGCCTGTATCTTAGCAAATATAAAACTGTGTTAACCAATTGCCGTGGAGAGTGGGCTATTATTGCCATCGATAATCATTCCTAATGATCTACTTGCTATCTGCTAAAATTAAGGCATTCATATGGTATAACGAGGATCAATGCAAAACAACAACGTGGTCCAATAACTTCTGAAGAAGCAGACAGTATAATCAGCGAAACGTCAACTATAAAAATTCATCGTACACGACAATACACGGCAATCACCGAGTCAAATAGACACATGAACCGAATTGGTCTGGTAGAGCAAACAACATGCAAATTCTGCCTAGAAGAAGCGTACACCTCAGTTCACGTGCCTGTTGTGAAAGACTAACAAAATCAAGGTTTAAAATTCTAGGGAAGGAAAAGGCAAAAGTTGAGGCTACAAAAGAGCCCATATTGAGGTTGTGGAGTGTGATAAAAAGGAACAAGCTGAATAAGTTGCTCTAAAACACTGGTTTTAGTCTTTTCCTTAGTTTTGAGTTACAAAATATTTTTTTAGTGGAAGTATGGTCGAAATTCAAATTTCTCAAAATGTTTTACCGATTTTGATGGCATGTATTAATCCATAAAAAGTATGTTATTAAAAAATATATCACAAACAGTATTTGGTGTCACAGCATGTGTTATGATGAATAAAAGAGATTCTCGAATTTGAGATTTTCAATTTAGAAAGTGCAGAAGTGATTTTATTTGTAAGCTCCTGCGGAAGAACTATATAGTGTATATAAAAATCAAGGTACCCAACCAAGTACGTATTCGGAGGCAATCGCATTTTTGACAACAAGAATCTTTTTGAAATGCTCTTTATAAGTTGACAGCAGAAAATGTGAAGTGGAAATAAGACGGAAATTGATTTTTATTTGGTGGTAAAGAGTAATTGCAGGAGCAGTTATTGAATAGCATCCTGCTGAGAGTTCCTGCGACGGCGGGATTCAGCAAATGTACCGCAGTGCCGGCTGCAGGATGTATGGGGCTTGCGCCGCACTGCACTCGCCTGTGCCGGCGTTCGAGGCGTGCACCTCGTGTTCTGATAAGCCGTCCGCTCTTACCCGAAGAAAATAAACAATAATATCTACGCCGTAGCTCCCCCACAATCACGGCACCGTCTCGCGTCTCTTTTTCTTCGTTCGCATCCCCGAACCCAGAGATTTACTATCAACTGCATTTGAGTTACTTACTAACAAGTCAATATTTACAAAAGTTGTAAAAGCCGTCTTTCTTATCCTTATTCTGGAGAAGGAAAATACTGAGATTCGAAACCCACACGACGGAGAAATTTGCAAGACGTCTGCTTCGTCGGCATTAGAAGGATTAGAGAAATGGAACTCTTGGGAGCTCGCAACGTGCTGAAGCCACGCTTTGGCTGGCGTTGTTATTTGGAACTTTATTGCACGTTCAAAATTTTCGATTAAGTATCATTATAAATCTCAATACAACCAAAACGACAAAAAAATCATCAAATTTGAAGAAAAACTCAAGCTAGAAAATATTGATTTTTTCTAACGTAACAGATCTGACTGGAAAACACTCTTTTTAACTATTATACATGATACTTTTTCTGAGATTCTAAACTTACAAGACGGACGATTTTGCAAAAACTCCTGCTTCGTCGACATAAGAAAAATTCTGGAGTGGGTACTGGAACCTTCGGCGTAGAAACAAAAAACTAGACATTTTCCATGAAACACCGAACAAACACCGAACTACGTTTTCTCGACGCGCGTTTCGCCAACTAAGTTGGCATCTTCAGAAGAGGATTAAAACTGTTTTAATCTTCTCTTAAATTTGCATCTTCAGGCATCTTTGTTGTTTACAAACTTTATTACACTTAAAAAAATATATTTAGAAAATAACGTAATACCTCATTTCAAATAAAAAAAATCCGAGAAAAAATCAAGCAGGAAAATATAGATTTTGTTATTTGATTGATTTGAATGGAAAACAGTTAGTACAATTTAACGCATGACGATTTCTTTTTCTTACCTAATACTCACAATATTCTTTCCGAGATTCGAAATCAATTTGCAAGATACCTGCTTCGTCGACATTAGAAACATTAGAAATCTGGAAGCTGGAAACGTGCCAAAGTCATGCTTTGATTGGCGCTGTTGTTTAAGCATAAAAAATGTCTCTTCTAAAAAATGTCATGACCAACTATGGTTTCCAAAAAAATGCAAATTTGGTCCGTAGTTCAAAAACTGCTAATCACAGAAAAAAAAACTAGTTACACCACTGAATTCTAGATAAAAAAAATTGGATACCAGTATAACAATCTAACAATTATTCAATAATATTGTGGCTGCTACAGAAATAAATGAATATTTTTTTCAAAAAATCTACTGTAACTCAAAAATTAAAAATGGCATCAAAAATCTATTTGGTTCTGTAAATTTCCCTCAAAAAAGTAGCCGAGGGTCTAGAAAACAGCATATTTCTCTTATAACTGAAATATCTTAGAAAAATGTCGAAAATGAGACAACCTGTACGTTCTAATTTGTAAACCCCTTTCACTAATGACCTTGGTGATCAATTTTTATTTGTAGCAAGTAATTGTTGTATGTTCTATACCGTTCTAAAATATATACCATATAAAGATATATCAGTGGCTTGCCTGTATCTTAGCAAAATATGTAAAACTGAGTTAACCAATTGCCGTGGAGAGTAGGCGTGCCAAACTGTTGTGTTGCCAATAATAGAATCGCTATCCATAAACATTCCTAATGATATATAGTACTTCCTATCTACTAAGATTAAGGCATTCATATGGTATAACGAGGAGCAGTGCAAATGCAAGACAATAACGGTGCTCAAAGTAACTTCAAAGAATCAACTAGACATAATATAAACCGGATTGGTCTGGTAGAAACGACAATAGGCAGAATATATTTAGAGTAGAGAAGTATTTTTTTTAAAGAAGATTTTAAAATAGACGGATCGCATATTTTATTTATTCCTTTCAATCGTCGATCTATATTTCGTAGTCACCGAGACTGTGAAAGACATTTAGATTCGAATATTCATCAACAAAATATTACTGGTACTGTTACAAAAGAGGAATTTTGGTTTGATTTGTGCATAATGTTTTGCTCATGTAGCCTTTCGTGGAACCTGAAGACATGAAGACTTCTTACTTTAGACGTTTTTTGACAAATACAGGTATGTGTATCCGATTTTCCATTGCCTAGTAGCCACACATTGCGTAAAACATATTTACAGAAGACATATCAACGTCATGGGAAATATCAAAGAAGACATACACAATAAATTGATGTGGTCGACTGTGGCAACAACAGATTTGTGTGGTAATAAGGTCATTAATGTTCTGATACGAATTTTAGGTATTTCAGATATTTGACCGCCGACATTGATAGCTAGTAAACGGATTTTGCAAACAACGGCTAAAAATATAGTAATAGTAGTAACAGGTGCATTGTCCTCTGTATATGTAAAAAATAATAATGTAATGATGTCAGTGGCAACAAACAGTTGTGCGAAATTCGTGAAAATAATGTACGTGCTGTGTCGTCCTCGTCCATGTGATCTATTTTGAATTTGCACCTTTATCTTCAGTAGATATCGGACGATCATTTTCGTTCTACAACCGTATGTATAGGCCTAATCGCTCACGTTTAATGAGAAGAAATACAGAAAGACTGCTGATCGTAGGAACATACGCTCAAGCAATGAAGACAGTCGGGGTTTCTGAATGACACAAGCTATATGTATGTACCTACATTATTAACATATTTTTACTCCTGTCTCTTTGGTCTTCCATATGTCCTTCCGTCAATGACGGATTACAAGTCCGCCCCCTGAGTTGTGGCACACTTTTCCGAATCCTAGCAATTACTAAGTTTATTATTAATTTTTAATTAATTACGTTTTAATTGTTAAAAAAAGTATCCCTTCTTGATATTCCCTTTTTTTGTGGTAGTAAAAGTAGTATGAGGTTACTTAAAATGGAACTTCGTGCTTACCGCTCTTTCTGCTACTTTCCCTGACATAATAGGAAATATTGCTGAATAGTACAATGAAAATATGCGGTGAGTTGAATCCATCGCACTGCTGTTTCTGTAGATTTGAATTCATGAGGCAAGAATGATTTCTCGTTCATTATCATTCATAATCAGAAATCATAGATCCGGATTGCGCTCTTGTTAGATCTCATCAGTGTAATATATCTGATAACGATTCGAAGAACGAGCACGTTGTCTTGTACCCTGACTAATAGAACTACGGCTGCATTATCTAGGAGGTACCTCCCTCTAGTGTACGTAATTCTAATAAGATCGAAATCCGGATCTGTGATTCTGATGGTGAAAGGGCTCGTTTCAGCTCATGAAACGAGCCCTTTCACCATTTTTAAGGGTGTTACCGTTTTCGTGATCTATTGGGAAAACTTCGGTGATTGAAGAAGCCAACTTTATTGGACACACCGGAATAATCTGGTTCCATTTACTCACAGTAGATACCTCTAAAAAGAGAACCTTTAAAACAGAAATTTGTTTGAATTGAAAATCGACATTATAACAAGTATTTCACATAAACTCAAGGGTAATAATTGTATGAGCAGATCAGAATCGCTGATGTTAAAAAGACATACAAGATTTTCAGTCAAGTATTAAAATGTATATAAGATGGTGTCAATAGAACTCTTTAACGATATTCCAGTCCTCAAAAATCCTAAATTAATTAAGAGTCTGCATGCAAGATATCTGGGGAAAGTTTATTCCATAAAATAAGTAAAGATCAAGTAATTTACATCGATCCATACTTCTAGGTGTTCTGGTATATTTTAATAATTATCGGATTGAAGTTATCTACATATCCGAGTCTAAATCGACGCACAGTATTTAATGCTCGAATAGTTGATATGAATCAAGATATGAATAAAAAAATATTTGTAGAATTTTTTATGTTGGATTGCTTTTGAGTAGCCATGGTCTCGAGTGAATTGATAGAATTGGTTCACAATGAAAAGCTCCCTCTCCCTTGACCGATACCCTTTGGACAACTGTTAAATCCAGGCCGTTGCTCTCCCTAATTACAAAGCGCAGTACGAATTTTAGGTGCAATTAAAATTTTGCGCGGAGATTTATTCAAAACAAAATAAAGTGGGCAATAAATTAGAGTGACATGTTTTTTCCGGCGACACGCTCTGCCTCTCAATATAATTATAAGAATTTTAATTAACTGGTAGGATTGGATGCATTAATCACGAGGGTGTTACTGATGAGTAATCAGCATATATACTACATAGTTTCCACCCTCCGCGGCAATGAATTGTGGTCCGCGGGCCACATTAATACTGCGCAATTGCTGAGTTCGCACTCATAAATGATCCTGAACTGGAATTAGTAAAAACGACAGCACGCACCGCATGCCGTTTTAACACTGACAATACGGTAATTGGTCCGAATTATACGTGGCTTTCAGAATTGTTCCTAACGCCCTTGCAGGATAAGGTGGGGTAAATTGCCCCCATGGAAATTTAAATCGATATTAATACTGGTGATTTTTTATAATGTGAGTTGAGGTGGAACCTATTGTCCTCAGTTCAGTAGGTCGTAACAACCCCTACAAGACAGCGATTGCAAAATAAGCTTGAGGCTAATAGAACGTTCTTTTTTTCCATTTATTACTTCCACTTTCACGTAGTAGATAAGAAGTATAGATTTCATGAACATTTTTAAAACATTTTTTTCGCTAAATAGGCCTAAAAGTTCTGAAATGTTGAGATTTTAACTTTAAGCAAAAATAAATATGTCCATCTGCCGGTCTTCCTGTCTGTCTGTCTGCTACGTCGATGATAGCACCGATGGAAATCTCACCGAACTGTCATTTCTGACTGCTTCAAAATATTGTTTAAGTTCGGTTTTTAGCAGATAGAACTGAAGCCTGTAAACATACAGCTGAATATGCGGTTCCATCATTTTTGTGTTGGTATGTCTGGAAAAGCTTAGATTCCATTTGTAAACATTGATTTTTATACAGTACAGTACATCATTTCACCATTTTGTCGTTTTTATTAAATACATTTTTAAGTGGACACTTTCTGTTAAGAGCTGTTCGATGTTTTGGTAAGTCTGGAGAACAAAAAATATTGACTTCTCTAAACGAGAAGAGCACAATAGCTCTGTAAATCTTTACCCTTCAGTCCGTTCGGAATTGTATGTATGTTCTGCAAATGTGAAAACCTCCAAATTTTGTTTTTGAAATCCCCATTTCTTTTCTGTTCTGCGCACATTTTGTCACATTTGTTGTATAAATGTATCCCTAGGAAATCCTGATTGTGCATTTTGAACACCTTGTAGATTTTTCTGTATATATAAAACTATTGACAATAAGCTCAGCTTTTCATACTTACATATATGGCAAAAAAATAACTATAAAATTTCACCTCTATGAAAATTATTGTTTATTTTCTACGGGTTTACAATTTCAATTTTTTTTCTTTTTTTAAAATTAAAATACCTCGAAAACCGTTCATTTTAAAGATAGACATATGTTATTAAAGTGACTTTAAATTACTGAGTATAAACCAAATAATTATGTCATAAAAAATATTACATGCCATTTAAATTAACGACGTTAGTATTAAATTCTGGTATATCCGGAAGTGCCAGAAAGCCGCCATTTCTCCCTGAAAACCCCCAGATACAAATTTTCAGCTCCATATCATTTATGTTTTAGTTCTCCCAAAACGTGCATGTTGTATATGGGGCATTTCACGCTAGTGAGGTCAAAAAAAATTTCTGTTTGAAACATATCACAATCGATAGTAACTAACTTCCCTAAAATTTTAGATTTTTTTGAGCCACAAGGAGAGGGATGGTGAGGGTGAGAAAATACAAATTTTCGTTCGTTTCGACTCCTTTCAATCTATCTCGATAAGAAAATGAAAAAAATTAAAAAAGAAGGATGCAATGGTTTTCGATGTGTTTTTTTTTTTCGTAGAATACGATAAAAATATTTTCAAAATTATTGGGGGTAGCTTTCACCCTTATTTTGAGAATTGAAAGTTTAAAATCGAAATATCGAAAAGTATGACACGATTTTTTTTTAAATTTTTTTATAATCTCTCTTTTTTTTTTGTACTTTCGATTAATTTTTAATTCATAATGGGCGTCGACCAGGAACTGGCCCAAAAAACTGCCCAAAGGTGAAAAAACGTGGTTTTAGCGTATTTTCTCATCCTGTGAGATAGTAAATGGCAAGTGGTTAATATATTCCAAGGTTTTTGGGGTCGCTGATTACGAATCTAACGTCAGATTTTCAAAAAACAAGATGGCGGATCCAGTATGTTAGTCAACTTTTAAAGAATGGGTAAATTTTGAAATTTAAAAAATACCATCGTATTGTACGGGAAATTTTCTACGTTAGATTGGTAATCAGCGACCCCAAAAACCTTGGAATATATTATTCACTTGCCATTTACTATCTCACAGGATGATAAAATACGCTAAAACCACGTTTTTTCGCCTTTTGGGCCGTTTTTTGGGCCAGTTCCTGGTCGACGCCCATTATGAATTAAAAATTAATCGAAAGTACAAAAAAAAAAAAAATAAAAAAAATTGAAAAAAAAAAACCGTTATACTTTTCGAAATTTCGATTTTAAACTTTCAATCCTCAAAATAAGGGTGAAAGCTACCCCCAATAATTTTGAAAATATATTTATCGTATTCTACGCAAAAAAACACATCGAAAACCATCGCAACCTTCTTTTTAGTTTTTTTCATTTTTTTATTGAGAAAAATTGAAATTCGTGTCGAAACCATAATTTGTATTTTCTCACCCTCACCATCCCTCTCCTAGTGGCTCAAAAAAATCTAAAATTTTAGGGAAGTTAGTTTTTTAGCAAGTCGATCGATTGTGATATGTTTCAAACAGAATTTGTTTTTTTGACCTCACTTAGTTGGCGTGAAATGCCCCACATACACGGTGTTTCGTGGTGAGTGGCCTATTAAACGTTTTGGGAGAACTACTCATGATATGGAGCTAAGAATGTATTTATGAGGAGTACATTTATACTCTACTGCATGCCATTTAAAATAATGAAATCAGTATTCTCTCCCAGTATAACCGAAAGTGTCAGAAAGTCACCGTTATTGTAGATGTCTAAAACATCCCCGAAAACTCCGAAACATACGAATTTTTCAGCTTCATATTATTTGTAATTCTCCCAAAACATTTAACAAACACCCATAAAAGAGGACTCTATGTAAACCGTTAATTTACTGAAATTACTAATGGAAACTAAAGTAAAAATAAATTATTCAACTCAGTTATTTTACCCTACTTTTCCCCGTCTTTACCAATAAATAATCTACAAAGCAGAATATTGAGTGAGCTATTTAACACTTATTAATAGCTACAACCTATTATGATACTCCAGTGAACAAAATAAAAGCATTAAACTTGATCATAGTACAACCGCTCTTCATAAAATCATCATGTATCAAATTATGTCAGTTGTTTAGTTGACTCAATTTTCCATGACCGTGAAAACAGAATTAATACAGAATAGATTATTTGAAACTAAAAACATTTTATTAAAAAAATGTGTACTTTGTGAAGCAGCAGCAGCACCAACAATAGCTTTGCCCTTGGCCGCAGTAGACGAAACCTGAAATTGTGCTCATTTCGTATGTAACTTCAGCCGTGAACGATTCGATAAGCAGTCTGTTATTGCTTGTTTGTAGGTGTCTCATATATAGGGTGATTGATCGAAACCATTCATTATTAATATTAGGGCTTGCAGAAACTTATGGCCTATGGCGAACTTGATAAAAATATTTTCAAGATGGCCGCACTTTCAATTATACCGTAAATCACCTCCTACTTCATTATTTTATATTGAATGGTGCCTTTTTTATTGCAAATTTCGATTCTACACATTATTTCACGTTGACTTTCTTGGGGTTTTCCTATATCTATATTTTGCCATTTTTTGAGTTATTTCGGGTTTTTTGAAATATGTATTGGTCATTAGCACCATAACGTTTGAAATAATCTGTAGCTGTCATTTTAGAAAATAAATTATCGATGTCGGCACTGCGGTTATTAGAGTAATTAGGCTTTGCAAGAATGCTTTTATTATTGCTCAATTCACTTTTAGGTTAGGCTATTTTAAAAACCTGATGTGATAGAGCAATTCTGAGGATTCAGCGACCCTCAAACTATGCGAAATGACTATTCTCATTCAAAATACATTTTTCAAGTCGAGCTGTGATTATCAACAGGGTGTTTAAAATAGACCTTCTATTTAGCACAACTGCAAACCATCATAACTTGATTTTCTTAAATACAATGCCCCATATTTTAATTTACACTTTGACGTGGCATTAAATTCTGCGTTGATTGTAGTACCATACCTATCTTCATTTTTTTGTTATTAGAGTTTTTTTTAAAAACTTGCATGCAAGTAATAAGGAAAAAGTGAGTGGGAAAGAATGTACGTTAATTGCTAGTAATATTAAGGTCCGTAGCAACTGAACGTGTTTTTGAAGACTGGAAGTTTTGGAAACTGTAAACTGAAACGTTTACAAGTAATCACATATGCAACCAAACGGTTATAACCAGGAACCACTGATTTGAAGAGGTATCTCACTTACAGAGTTTCCCACCCTGAATGAACAAACAAATATGTCTCATTTACACAGAGGCAGTCATAAAAAAAAAACTGGTCGCTTCCTTGTCACTACATTTCCCAAATATCCCCAAAAAATTTAGTTGCCGCAGAATTCTATAATAATATTCTCACTTACAGAGGTTTTCTACGGGACTATCTCAGTTACAGAGATTGTTATGCGCAAATTTGCATCTCAGTTAAAGAGTATGTTCCCACTTATATAGAGACATCCAACAAAAACGTCATCAAAGTTGGCCAAGAAAAAAAAGACGTATTTCTATTCTTATTCGAATTTATAACCTTATTTACTTGTCAAAACTGTCACATCATATGACAGCCATTGTTTATTTTATAAATTGTGACAGTTACTTGTCAAAAGTTTGACACAACCGAAAAGCTTAAACATGACTGCTATTTCTATCTCTCTCGTTCATAGCCAGAGTTGATGACGTTTTTTTTTTGGATGTCTCCATACATGTTTTTATGTCGGAACCTTTAAAATTATCTTAGTAAGAGGGGTTTCCCATTCATCCGAGTCTATTTGGTTAATTCCATTTTTTCTTGTGATATTTGCCAAGTGATATTTTGCTGCATGTAAACATGTATTTACATATTTATACACAATATCTGACCGTAGTCAGTTTACGAATGAAAATGTTAATATGTTCACAGAAACTATGTTGCATCATAGTACATTATTAAATATTATTACTTATTACCAAGCACGAATGTCACAGGGCCGACACTGTGCATGTCCTGCCCTTGACTCGTTGGCCTTCACAGCTCACAGCTGACTTGCATTACGAAAACTGCGCTAGCAATTTTAGGTATTTATGGCTCGCTGTAACTAACAGTCGCCGGTATTGCATCGCGTTGATACGTTTCGGTTTTACGTATTCGCCGTGTATTGTATTCGCCGTAGGTTTAAATAACTTGAAAGAAATAGACGAGAAGTATTTCAAACGTGGTTTGACAGTGATCTCGGGGGTTCTAGGGACATACGTATTCAAGGAAATGACCTTTTTTGTACTGTGTGTGAACTCATTATAAATTCTTCAGATAAAACTAAAGTAACAAGACATCTGAAAAGCCATGCCTCATCCAGCGCCGACGACTCCGTATTTTTCTATGAACTTACAAAAGCCTTTCTTGCAAGCAGTATTCCATTAAACAAACTAGAGAACCCCCAAGTTACGTACGTTTTTAGAAAAATATATGGACCAAAAAATTCCTCATGAAAGTACGTTAAGACTTGCATATGTCGATCGGGTTTACAACAATGTAGTGACATCAATACGCGAAGACATTGCGGACAATTTCGTGTATTTTATTATAGACGAAGCTACCGATGCTGCAGGCGTTTTCCTTTTCCATACACAAGTTAATATTAAGTGATAAACGTCGCCGTTTCACTCCAGAACACTTTGAAAAGCACATAATAATATGTTTTAACCACCGCCAACCTGCCATGGGAACCTTGTCTCAACACTGACGTTTGTCGGGTAAGTGTTGCCATTGTTACGTGTTATCTTAATTTATATAGGTATTTTATCCTTGACTTAACCGTACTATTTGGTAAAAATAGTACTATGTTTCTACATAATTTATGTAAACATATTAATATTTTCATTGACTGACTACGGTCCTGTTACACTCCGCCCTCGCACAATCCCAAAACACTCCGCCCTCGTAATAACAGTCAATATGTGTCTCTAAATAATACATTTTCATTTTTGAACTACCTGTTACTTGAATTAACTATTACAATTTAATACGTTTCGATAAAATGTAATTATCAATCAAACTAAAGCTCAATTTCTGCCTATTATTTTTGCTTAAACGAGCCCTCCAAAATACATAAAACTGGTGCTCCAGTTTTCCGTCAGCGTTCCTCGTCCAAATCAATTCATACGAACCGAAAAATGAAAATTTACATGTCTGATTGGACGACGTATAATTACTGCAATAATGAACGGTATACATTGGAGGGCCCTTAAAAGCGCAAACATCATTCTACGAATACAAAATAAATTTCCGGTAATTGCATAAAACCGCACCCAGCATATATATTTTGCAAATAAACTTATTTTAATTAACCGACGGCCATAAATCTAGAGGGCCGGAGTGGATAATTTATCGCGACGATAATTGGTGTTTGTAAACGCACGAGAGTAATATCTAACACTCGGTGTAAGAGACGCAACAAACCAAGTTAAATGCGATGACATTCATGGAGAGGGAGGTCAGACCGCACGCTATACATACACATCAATAAATTTAACAACAATACAGTCGCGCTCCGGCAAGATGCATAGCTTGCGGCTGCCTGTGTCAAGACTTGGCTGGGGAGGCGCTGCACGCTGCGCTGGGCTACGACGATACGTATCTCCACCTACTGCTAGTGGCAGTGTACCCGCTAGTCCATTTTAGTATTGAAAACACTGATGGACACGTGTGTATGGGGATCATCTAGGAAAAAACGACGCGATAGACAAGTGATGGATTCGGTTAAAACCGTCAGCATGAGTCTTTATGATTTTCCACATCCGTCTTGAGAACCAGCCACGATGTAAATGTGGCAACGTCGCGCCACAACTAAGTTGTAGTCCTGTTGAAATCAAACCGAACGCGACGTTTTTAATTTGTGTTCACCTCGGCGCCTTTGCCGAGGCGTTTCAAGTTTGAAGTTTGATCAAAATATTGATTCCCAATGAAGTTTTCCTTATTTTCAACAATATGTGAAAGGCGAATATTACATGAAATTTTTTTTAATTAAAATATGAGATGCATATCCAGAAATGTATATTTTCACTGCATCATCAACAGCGCAATCTGCAAAAAATGAGGAAGAAAATATTTTAAAAGATGTCTCTAAATTTTGTTGTAATATTAGTTCATCTGTATTTTCGAAATTGTCATAATTATTTTCAGATAATTCGGAAATTCTAAAGTGAGATTTGATTTCACTAAAAAAAAAAATCTGAAGTAACTCCTGTTTTTTTTTAAATATGTTTTAACCTATTTTTTTTCAACATTACCAACTTCGTCAAGTGATACATTATAATTTGACCCACACAACTGCTTGTAAACACCAAATCGTTTTTCTAACTTGTCGGTGGTAAAGGCTATAGCCGGGTAAGGGGTCAAATCGGCCCTTGAACCAATCGAGGTTCTAGTTTGGCAGGTCGGAAGTATAAATAGAAAGACTCCTTCAGCTAGATTTTCAGACCTCTAGGTCGTCTCTAGAAGCTCCTAACCTCAAAAATGTGATTGTTCGTTTTTTTTCGATTCTGGGCGCAATTTTCAACCAACTGTTTTGAAAAAAATCACAGAGTTGCATGTTTCTGTTACAAATATGCTCAATTTTTTTTGAATTTTTTTTATTTCCAATGGCGCTCAAAAAAAATTATTGAATATTTCAATCAATATTTACATTAGGACGCTTTACATTGGCCAACTTTTAAGGCCATGCTTTTTTTAAGTGCTGCTTAAATTTAATTTTAGGTGGTGGAACACCGTGAAAAAATCCAAATAACCGTTTTTTAGGCAGTTTTTTGCATTTATATGGCTTGGATTACATTTTATCGAAAAGATACTATTTTTTTCGTATTCAGCGGAAAAAAATACGTCAAAAACATGTGTAACAATCATAAAAAAAATTCTGACTAATAAAATATCTAGGTGTGAAAATAAAAGTGTTCAGGAACGTTGTCTCTGTATATAAATATTGTGTTATGTAAAAAAAACTGTAAATTTTGATTCAAAACATTCATTTTTATACATATTACTTTTATTATATATGAAGAAACATTCATCAAATGAAGAAATGAAAATAGAAATTAGTAACTGAATTAGAAATCTTCAATCGATATTTTTAACAAGTTGAGTACATTGAAAATGAACTGAAATTTTTTATTTGTCTCGTGTAAAAATATATTAATTTATCATGTTATAAACGCCCCCTTAAAAAATCAGCTCAAAAAAATTTTTTAGAGGTCGCTCAAGATTTTTAAAAATTTCCAAAATCGTCAAAAATTGAATTTTTTGTTTATTTTTTTCCTCGTCATGTTATTATTTTGTAGGTTGAAAAAAAACTGTCGATTCTGAAAATTTGAAATCAATATTTTAATTTCTAAAGGTCACTCATGATTTTTTTACTTTTCAAAGTAGTGTACCTAAAATGTTTTCGAGCAATCTGTAAATATAAATATTGACGAATTAATTATTTTTTTTATCGAATTTGACGTACAAAAGAATAGAAATAAAACACGAGACACTTTATAATTATAATAATGATAAAAAGTAAGTATATTAAAAAAATTATAAATATTTGGTACTTACAATATGGTAGTCAATTTTGTCTCGAGAAATTTTTTAAGTGTCTCGTGTTTTATTTCTATTCTTTTGTACGTCAAATTCAATAAAAAATAATTAGTTATTTAACATTTATATTTAGAGATTGCTCGAAAATATTTTAGGTACACTACTTTGAAAAGTAAAAAAATTATGAGTGACCTTTAGAAATTAAAATATTGATTTCAATTTTTCAGGATAGGCATTTTTTTCAATCTACAAAATAATATGACGAGGAAAAAAAAATTCAATTTTTGATTTTTTTTGGTAATTTTTAAAAATCTTGAGCGACCTCTAAAAAAATTTTTTTTGAGCTGATTTTTTAAGGCGGCGTTTATAACATGATAACTTAATATATTTTCACACGAGACACGAATAAAAATTTTCAGTTCATTTTCAATGTACTCAACTTGTTAAAAATATCGATTAAAGATTTCTGATTCAGTTGACTACTAATTTCTATTTTCATCACACTCAAGATTTCATTCACATTTCTTCATTTGATGAATGTTTCTTTATATATAATAAAAGTAATATGTATAAAAATGAATGTTTTGAATTAAAATTTACAGTTTTTTTACATCACAATAATAATTTATATGCAGAGATGAGGTTCCTGAACACTTATTTTCACACTTAGAGATTTTATTAGTCAGAATTTTTTTTATGATTATTACACATGTTTTTGACGTATTTTTTTCCGCTAAATCCGAAAAAAATAGTAAATTTTCGATAAAATGTAATCCAAGCCATATAAATGCCAAAAAACTGCCTAAAAAAACGGTTTTTTGGATTTTTCACGGTGTTCCACCACCTAAAATTAAATTTAAGCAGCACCACGTGAAAGAGCGTCATAAAATACAAAAAAAACCATGGCCTTAAAAGTTGGCCAATGTAAAGCGTCCTAATGTAAATATTGATTGAAATATTCAATAATTTTTTTTGAGCGCCATTGGGAATAAAAAAATTCAAAAAAAATTGAGCATATTTGTAATAGAAACATGCAACTCTGTGATTTTTTTCAAAACATTTGGTTGAAAATTGCGCCCATAATCAAGAAAAAAACGAACAATCACATTTTTGAGGTTAGGAGCTTCTAGAGACGACCTAGAGGTCTGAAAATCTAGCTGACGGAGTCTTTCTATTTATACTTCCTACCTGCCAAACTAGAACCTCGATTGGTTCAAGGGCCGATTTGACCCCTTACCCGGCTATAGCCTTTTCCAGGAACAACGTATGATATGGAAAAATTTTGAAATAAATGATTGCCATTTTTTGCAATTGCCAATTTAAATTTTGCCATTTGTCCAACCAAATAATAAATGTTCTTAAAAAGTCCAATCTTGGATCATTAACAGAATATATCGGTTTCGACCATCCATTTCTTTTCATTTCTCCTATCCGAGTACTTGTGTTATGGACAATATCCCACCAATTTTTAATAATCTCCAAAAAATAGCAGTATCACTGTAACTAAAATATTTCATGGCTGCTATTGTTGAATAATGAAAAACGTTATCCACCAAGAAAACCTTCTGTCTCTCAAGATTTGTAGGAAAAACGGTTTTAAAATTTAATTTGTAAGCCTTTTTCAAAGAAAGTCTTTTTCTTTAGAATAGACCACGAATATCTTTAAATTTATTTTAATTATTATTAAATTTATTTTAAATCTTTAAATTTCGTTAAAATTCTTTAAACCTCAAAGCTGTTAAAATCTGGATACACAAATGTATGGTCAAGATTTTTTAAATTTAACCAATTTGTTCTAATGTTTTTGAAAATATGTACAAAATCAAAACTTAAAAATATTTTCTTATTCGTACTTACAGGATTTGGAATAAAACTGCAACCTTTTGTTTCATCTGTAATTGATTTTGAAGATAAACTATTGAACATTGTTCTGTTAATTCTATGGTTGTCTGTAATTACACACAAAATTTCAAACCCACAACTTTGAACCATATTAACTACATCTTGTGTTATAGGGACCATTTCTTTTCCTGTTACATTTAATACATACTGGTAATAACTTTACAATTTCAGAGAAATTTCCAAATGCTGAACAAATCATGAAAGATAAGATTGTTTTGGCGAATTCTACATTCTCCTTATTGGAGGCAGTCCCAATTATATTCTTTGCCAGATAATCCAATCTAGAATTGATATATATGTACATATTTCATCGATTAAAAGAACAACTATTTTGTCAGTCTCTGCAAGTGAGGCAGACATATTAATTAGAAAACGTTTATTAGTATTTTCTTTATTTGGAGAAATATCCATACCAGAGGATAGATACTGAAGATAATGCTTGGTAGGTAAAAGAAAAAATGTATGTTGTACGTAGTAGGAGACTGAATATATATTATAAATGACATAATTATGGGACACGCAGAATATTTCCTTTTTAATTTAGTCATTTGTATTACTTGATCTACAATAATACCTAACTGCTCAGAATATAAAAATGTTTCATCTTTTTCAGTCAAATCTACGGCCTGTTGTAAATAAACTAAGGCTTGTTGCAACATATTTTGAACGGAATTTGTTTGGAAAGTGCTTTGATAAGGATATTTATATCTATCTAATAAATTTTGCATTTGAGACTATCGGTTAATTTTCATGTCAAAGTCCAAAATCCATTTTAATTCGTTATGATTTAGCTGACTGACGTTCACAAAAATTTTAACAGCGAGGTCATTATTAATTGATATCTGATTTTCGATTTTTACTATTTCAAATTTAATGTGTGTCAAAATTTAATGTATAAAAATTACTTTGGATGTTAAAATTTTTACACTCCAGCTTTCGGAAATATTTACTTTCTCTGAAAAACAATTCACAAAATTCTGGTACTTTTCAATTACATCTGACTTTTCAAAATTCTCTATTAAAATTTTATGTTGTTGTATTTGGGTCTGACGTCTACATTCTGGACCTTTTCGAACTATTTTCGACTTTTCATTGGACAGATACCTATTTAGGTAAATTTGGAAAAATAGATGGAATGACATCTTTATTTAATCTTGGTTTACAAACTATCTTATTAATTGTCCCATCTGGTAAAAGATGTTTATCAAATTTGGTATCTTCATCGGGATCAAAATGCAACTCACATACTACAGAATGTTTTGACGGTGCCCATTATTTTGTAGGAATAGCTTTGAGCCATTTCTGCATTAATCCGTCCTCATTGGGGAATCCAAAAACACGTTTTACACCCTCAGTTTTTATAGAAGAATCGTAATTCGATCTACATCCCAGTACGCAACACCGTTTTGGCATGTTTGTTTACGAATAAAATAAAACGCTGAAAACACGCAAAAAATCGATTGTATATCGAATTATTAATACACTGCCACTATCTACAGATACTACACTTCAATTTATAATCGGCTAAAGTAATTATCACACTTAAAGAAACTATAGTATGCGAATAAACAGACAATTTCTTACATAAACACATACAACGCTGCTATGTTTATGTAGGCTGACTGGACCCCAGGGCGACGTTGCCATTTTCTAATAGCGTGGCTTGTTCTCAAGACGGCTGTGGATTTTCTATTCCGAATAAGCTTTATGTACATAAGACCTTTATGATCCATATGACATTTGTAACCTATATGGTGTCAATGACCATTACAACACCTATGATCTATTTTGAGTAGAGATAAAAAAGGAGAACAGAAAAACAGAGACGACATGAATATCTTTATTAATTCGTTATGATACGTTAAGATACAACAAAACAACCGCTCCCTCCCCTCCTGTGTCCGAGAAAAACAACATCAACCATATTGAACATAACACACATATAACAAACATATGTTTCCACAAATGTTTAATATTCTTATATTTTATTCTAGTTCCCTCTCCCGTACTCCAAGGGGAGGGGGTAAAAAGAGTAGGAGGTTTTTTTAGAGTTTTTTTCACTGTGTAATTATTACAGTTTATGATAAAAAAATGTATTTCACCTGATTTGATTACTTAGTCCATTCAACCCCTTCGACCCTCTCAATGCTTCAATCTAGCAAGCTAAAAACCTTTATATTTGCAGGCTCTTATGTTGTACAGGGTTAGTTTCCATAATATGACAAGTTATTGAGAGTTTATCATTGATATTAGAAAAAAAGTTCTTCAGACAAAAGTTATGAGATTTTTGCGTAAATTTTTATAGTATACTAACTGAACACAAGTTTAGTTTTTTTTTAACGGAACCTCCTGTATATTATTTCGTATTCTACCTCGAATTTTTCTCTATGCAAAAATGTATAACATGTCTATGTTTGCGTCAGCAGGTCGCGGCACATATCATTTAAGAAAAAATAAAAAACTTCTAACTTTCCATAAATTGACAAACTATTGCAGGTTTGTTATTGGAATTAGAAAGGTTTAGAATTAGGAATGTTTATAATAAGCTATGAGAAAAAACAATTGAATATCAGAAACCATGAAATGAAAACCCAAGCTGTTTTTTTAATGAAACACCCTGTATATTCTTGCATATTTTGAATACACATTTTTTTCTTTTTCAAAATATATAAACATGTCTATGTTTGCTTCAGTAGGTCGCGACATATTTTATTTAAAAATATTCTTAACGTAGCGACAATGCAGCTACCATAGACGACTAGACCGGGAAAAGAACGAGAAGGTCATTTAAAAAAGTATTGAGCTATATTTCATTAATTATATTTCTTAGTAATTGTTTGAAACGAGAATAATGTTTAGCGAAGAGAGAAAGTTTTTAATTTATATTTAAATGAAATATGATGAAACAGACAAAGCAAATATGAATTTTTAAAGGAAACCTGCTGAAGTAAACATAGATATACTCGTATTATATATTTTTAAAACGGGAAAAATTTGAGGAATCAAGATATGGAAAAACATTAGGCAAAAACAATCAGGGTCCATTAAAAAAACACACAACTTTGGTTTAGTTTTATGATTTCTAATGTTCAATTGTTTTTTCTCATATCACGTAATACAAATTTATGTAAAAATCTACAACTTTTGTCTGAGAAACTTTTGTCTAATTTCAATAATAAACTCGCAAGCACATGCGAAATCATGGAAACTAACCCTGTACATATCGCTGGTTAAGAAGAAGACCGTCACAACTCAAAAAACATAAACAACCTGTTTTTCCTGTAAAATGGTTGTAAATAAACTGTGCATTTATGTGTAAAAGAGTCATAACTTAAGTTTGGCTAGTCTCTCCTAGATGAGGCTGGTGTCATATGACACAAGTGGGATATTTCCAATAGATTTTAGGAAAGACCGTATTAACCAGTTTTGCGCGCAAATTGTTACAGGAAAAGTGTCGTAAATTTTAGTAAAGACCGTCACATTTCTAAGTGTGCCTTTACAGTTTTCTTTAGATTTGTTAAAAAGTGTCACAAACTAAATTGAAACGGTCTTCATTAAAGGTAAGTTCTGTTATATTGTCATGTATTTTTAAAATTTTTTAAGAAAATTAAGAATTTTAGAATAATTTCTTCTATATAATTTTGGTCAAAACAAAATTTTTTTTGGAAAAAAATAGTGAAAACATAAATTTAAGTAAAAATCGAATGTAGATATAGTTTTTTTAACACTAGAATAAACCTTAATCCGATAGTACTAATAATAAACAAAGTGCTAAATACCAATATTAATGACTTGCTATAGGTATCTGTTAAATATTTACAGCTTCCGTCTAATAAAATAATTCTTTAAATTAATGTAAAAATACTTCACTTATCTATTAATTTGATTATTTTAATATGTTTTTAATGCAACGAAATATGTCTTTGAAGTTATGCGCTAGTGGCAACAAACATGTTCATGATAAGAATGAATGAACCGCCTTTTATATCCTGATGTCCACCAATTCATACCGATAATAAACTCATAATCGGACGAAAAAATAATAAATACTTAGGACTTACAAATTTAAATTCACTTTGATAGACGTCGCCTATATTAAATAAAAATATGAACGTATATACATATATTAAATAAATAAAATACGTACAAATTAAATTCGAGTGGAACGGCTAAAACTACCTACGGGCACAACAAGCAAAATCTTTCTTCCATAATCTCACCCTAGGCCGTGCGGTCATTCACGATACCTGAATGGCGAGCTGGTCGACACCGATGGAAATGAAATGAGAATCTGGTATTGTAGTAATAAAAATAAATTACTAAGCAACACGATATACTTTTTTATTGTATTTACGTTGGATTTTGGTTCAGTGTAGAAGATGGTTATGTTCAATATTTTTGACACCAATCGTAGGCCCAATGTAAAACTTTTTGTAACTAATGTCTGAACATACCTACGCATCATAAGTGTAATACACGAAAGACGAAAGTACTAGTAGCCTTCTACTTTGCCATAGAAATTACATCAGACTATTAATAAACATTTTATACATAGCGGAGGCTGTACAACAGCACCAGCTATCACGGGACTACTGTGTATACTACTAATGTCAACTTTACTGATAATAAAATTCACTTGTAAAATCGGGGACTGGATGGCGTGAATGTTTTTGCGGTCGTTCTTTACGTTGAAAAACATAATGACCTTTAAATAACCTCTCAAGGTGTGTGCAAGTAATACAACGAAGAGTAAAATGTAGCGCTATTTATCACTGACACCATATTGTATAGTGTACCACTTGTACAGTGAAATTATCCAGAGCCAGACAACGACTAATTCTAAAGCGGTTTGCAATTGGCAGATCCATTTACCAAAGCTTCGCACCATTGTTCTCCTCTTTTGGCACCGACAAGCGTATTTTATAATAATTGCATTAGGTATTGTCCTTTAAGCGGTAATTACTTTTAACGCCCTTGATGTTCGGCGTAATAATCGTTTTTAAAATGAATTGGGTCTTTAAGGAGCTACTCGGAGGTGCAATACCATAAAACTAAAACCTAAGGAGATACAATTAGTGTAAAAAATAATGTAACAGAAACTATATTGTAAATATTATGAACGTATTTCTTTGTGATATATGTTATTGTCTATACCATATTAGTAGAAACCAGTCAGCCTATAAAATCATAAACAGAATTTGCCAATCTTTTAATACATTATCATTGGTGATACGTACGTTTTACCTATTTAACTACAAAGTTAAATGTTACAAAAAACCGATAGATACGTCAATGTCACGGTTTTGACAAAAGGACATGTAATTTGGTCAGTTTCTACATACATGCGTATGTAAATACGGAATATATCAATAATATTCGGTTTACAGTATACCTAATACATGTGCAATTAAGAGCTCCCGTTAGAGATAAAAAAAAACTTTCTGGCATACTTTACTTTAAATCCACAAAAAAAATAAGAATTTTCGTGAGTTGAAAAATATAAGATACACAAAAATAATAATAACTGCATGCAGGATTATGAATCCGTCCCTAGGACTGTGTAAATTTAATTTCGCAGCTAAAAGTGACGCTCGCTCAATTTTAGGCGAAAAAATCTTAAAGGGTCTCACAGGGTTTCCATATAAAATCTGCACTGGCGTATTTGTTGACATTGGTGCCTTTATTATATTGCTAGTTGTTGAAAATAATTTCTGGCCAATTATCAAACCCCAAACTTCATTCGTTTTTGGAAAATGGGGGTTGAAACCCCTAATTTCAAAATTATTTTTCTATGAAACTATGATAGATATTTGAATGAAACCAAAGCGACATGAAAGTTCCTAATTAGCTTTACATTACATATTTTTTTTATAATTATCCAAATAATTGTAAGGCTGCAAAAAAAATTATTGAAAAAAAATAGGAGTGGTTTTTAGTGGTTATTTCTTGAGGTAAACCGACCAAAACAAACACGTATAATCAGTACGTATCCAACTATACAGTACGTATCCAACTATAATACGTAACAATTACATAGATGTGTGATGGGTGGAATATATTCAAAAAAAAATCTATGTAAGCGGGTACATAGTATAGAGACATCCAAAATCAACTCTGGCTATGAACGAGAGAGATGAAAATAGCGGTCATGTCTAAGCTTTTCGGTTATGTAAAACTTTTGACAAGTAGCTGTCACAATTTGTAAAATAAACAATGGCTGTCATATGATGTGACAGTTTTGACAAGTAAATAAGGTTATAAATTCGATTAAAAATAGAAATACGTCTTTTTTTTTCTCGGCCAACTTTGATGACGTTTTTTTTGGATGTCTATATATTGTAGCTAATCCAATAAAAGTCATTTAAATTAAAATAAAAACAGCATTTTTCATAAAAGATTAATATCTTTTATTTTCTATATAAAAATATTGAAATCATTTAATCTTCGTCACTATTTTCTTCTATAGTTGTAGTAATATTTGTAACGTCAAATATATGTGTTAATATTTCAGCGGGCTTGATGATTTTCTATTCGTAACGGCCATGTGACAATAAATTACTGATGCTACATGTGATCAACAACCTATAGTCCTATTTCCTTTAGCACAATCACAGTTGTATCTCTTTATGCCCTTATAGTTGTTCATATTTGGTTCGTATTCAATAAAACATTGATATGTCTTGCTATTGATGTGTCGAGAACGAACTTAATCCTTATTATATTATCATTTTATTTTAAGTACTCACGTTAAGTATTAATATTGAGTACTGATGTTACAAATATTACTACAACTATAGAAGAAAATAGTGACGAAGATTAAATGATTTCAATATTTTTATATAGAAAATAAAAGATATTAATATTTTATGAAACATGCTGTTTTTATTTTAATTTAAGTGACTTTTATTGGATTAGCTACAATATACTATGTACCCGCTTACATAGATTTTTTTTTTGGATATGTTCCACCTATCAGACATCTATGTTATTGTTACGTATTATAGTTGGATACGTACGGATTATACGTGTTTGTTTTGGTCGGTGTACCTCAAGAAATAGCCACTAAAAACCACCCCTATTTTTTTTCAATATTGTTTTGCAGCCTTATAATTATTTGGAAAATTATAAAAAAAAATACGAAATGTAAAGCTAATTAGGCACTTTCATGTCACTTTGGTTTCATTCAAATATAGTTTCATAGAAATATAATTTTTAAGTTAGGGGTTTCAACCCCCATTTTCCAAAAACGAATGAAGTTAGGGGTTTGATAATTGGCCAAAAATTATTTTCAACAACAAGCAATTTAATAAAGGTACCAAAGACGCCAGTGCAGATTTCATAAAGAACCCCGGTGAGACCCTTTAGATACTTATGGGTTTAAAGTTAAGTGTACTATAACGTTTATTACATTTTATTAATTTCTAACTGCAACTCGATATTGGACATGTAATAGTCTGTAAGTAACAGTATCTATATATGTACATACGTATATTGCAGTAATAATCAAATATTGAAATATTGCACTTATGTAGAAACTGACCAAATGACATGTGCTTTTGTCAAAACTGTCACATTGATTTATCGCTTTTTTGACCTACAACTAACTTTGTGATTAAGTAGGTGTGTTATATAACTGTATTAACGAATGTCCTCGAATAAAGGTAATTTAGGTAATTAGTCAGAAAGGGTCCTATTTGAAAAAAAATAGTAAGTGGTGACTTGTTAGAGGTTGTAAGGCGCAACACTAATTTTACAATATTAATCATATGTAGTTTTTCGTGCCATTTACAGCTTTTTTTTTTTGGTAACGTTCGTATATTTTCAAATTACGGAGATATCGGCTGTTGACAGAATTCTGGCACACTTGATATAATCGGAAGAAATGAACATATTTTACAACAACAAAAAATACAGCATTGTTAGAGGAATAATGATACCTGGTTAACGTTATTTTCATTTGGTTTCAAGACTTGATTTAAATCGTATTGTAAATATCTTGACCTCTATCACAGATGATCCAATAAGAGCCACATATGAAGATAAGGTGAGCTGCTTAATTTTGTTAGACTGTGCCAAGACGTTCGATACTATGGATACTGCGATATTGAGATAAGCTAAAATACTATGTCTGTTACCCTAATTCAAACCTATTTAAGCAATCGTAACACATACTGTCTTTTGTTCCTATAGTTATGCTCACAAATAATCCTTGCTTACATAGCAAATTACAACGATTTTTACAAACCTTTAATAGTTAACCCCTTTACACTCCACCGCTGTATTTAAACGTTCCTTCAGTTATAATCTAAAATTATATAATAATTATAATCTACCTGTGCACTTTTTTGACTACTCTTTGAGAACGACCAAAATACTTTACTTAGCAGTAAAAACAAATACAAACAATTTTATTATTTCTTTCCATTCTTTGAAATGGAAATTGAATAGGAAAAAATATTGCAGATAACTACCTTAATTTGTAAAATATTTTGTCGGGACAAAACCACGTAGACGATTCATAAAATTAAACTTAATAATAATAATAACAATAACTCCAAAATCCGTATTTTGTATGATAACCGCTTTCATCTATATCGACTTCGCATAGATTCTATAAAAGTTTGCAAAAACTGATTGGGGACGGCCTGAAATTCACGCTTACGCCTAAAAAAAGATCAATAGGATTTTTTAATTTGCGGTCTCCTAAACGAAGCTTGACTTCCGCCCATAGATGTTCTATGGGGTTCAAGTGGGGTGATTGAGAAGGCCACTCCAAAACCCTTATTATTATTTTGATTTAGTCAATGTTTACGACTCTAGCCGTGTGCTTTGGATCGTTGTCGTGTTGCAAGATCCAATTATGTGGCATGTTTGCTTGCGCATGAGGTAACATTTGAGTGATTAGAATTTCCCTGTACTGGAACTGGTCCATCTTATTATTTACATGATACAATGGACTAATTCCATTCCAAGGAAATGATCCCCATACCATAATATTACCTCCCCTAAAGTTTGCAGTTCCTACAGTATATTTTTTTGAAAATATTTTGCATTTAGGATGCCTAACAAACATGCCAGCAACAGAACTTTCATCTGTAAATAATACTTTCTTCCAATCTTCGATGGTCCAATTGATATGCTGCCTGGCAAATTTAAGATGGTTACTGGCCTGGCGTGTACTGATGTTAGCAAAGGTTTTTTGGCCCGCCTAAGACCATACAACCCTCTTTCATTTAATCGTCGGCGAATTGTTCTCACACTAATATCTTCTAAGTTCAACTTTTCTTTAAACTTTTTTCTCATATCGTCTTCTGAATTTTGTCTGCGCCTGTGTGTATTTATTAGGATTATATGAGAAGTTTAGTTGTAGATTAAGTTGTAAAACGCTCATTGAGCGATACTTCGCCTTTCAGTGTATCATTTGAGTAAACTATATTGCGTTTTATTTTATATACTCCGAATAAACAAGTATTATTATTATTACATATTTACAATGTGTTTATTATTATTCGACAATTACCCAAAATCTAATAAAAACATCCTTAAATACATTAAAATATTTATACTACATATTTTTAATCAAGTGAAATTTATTTTTGATTTTTGATTTATTTATGATATTTCAGAGTGAGATTTTAATTGTCAAAAATATAGGCTGCTCCATTAAAAAACACTTCTTTTTTTACCCACTGTATACAGGGTGCTCGATTTATAATCCTACAGCTAATATTCCGTTAAATACAGAATATGTGAAGAAAAGTATGAGTAAAAGTGTCGTTACTTGATCTCAGCTACAATTTCCCGTATTCATAAAAACAATTGAACATGATACGTCGAACAGGATATATTCGAAAAATCGAAAAATGCTCGATGCGAATTTGTTTTTTCCACAACTCTTTTTTTTACCTCGGATTCAGGGTTTTCGGAAAAATTAAGTTTCATAAGCATACTAAATGCTTTGGAAGGCTTATGAAGTTTTAAGTTAAGTTATATTAAGCTTCATGAAATCATCAAAAATACCTGAAAACGGGGTAGTCATTTATACAGGGGGATTCAAAAATATAGGACCAAAAATTAACAGAAGATATTTCATCAAAAATGAGCCGACACCGACATTTGGCTCTAGGGTCGTTCTTAACAGTACTGAGAAAAGGGGCTGTCCGAGAAGTTTTTTTTCAAATATTATCGAAACCACCGACTCGGCGTGGCTCAAATTTGATACAGAAGTACAGTAAATAGTCGCAAATAATATGATGAAACTAAAATTTGATCACCCCATAGAGGGCGCTAATGGCAAACATGTCATGTTACTTTTTTATCGTTATTTTCTTTTTCCGTATAGGAATTTCGATCTGAGCCAGATAGTGTGATGCGCAATTTAATTATCTACAGAAAAGGTAGATTATTATTGATAAATACGAGAAAAACTTAATGACTTGCGCATATTCATACTAAATTAAAAAATAAATAAATTGGCCAGGAAAGCAACACCATCGATGACATTTCCAAATTTCGATTCAAAGCAGTTTCTAAAAAAACTTGAGTTGTTAATTTTTAGTCATTTTGTGTGAAAAGCTATTCGTGCGTAGAACATATTAATGTATGACAAATCATAATAATTGAGGCTGTGGAAAATAGTTCAACTATCAGTAACAGGAGATTGTTATCATCAGCTTACATTTATCACAGTCAAGTGTATGGTGAGTACTGAAAGAAAACCTTTTATTTTTTCCTTTCGTAGTACATTTGTGCAAGAGTTGCTTCCGCAATACTTTAGAAATAGATTACATTTTTGTTGATGGTTTAGAAATGAATACGAACAAGAAAACGATTTTCCCGCAATATTTCCATTCTGTGACGAAAGTTGCTTTATTAGAAGAAGAATTCTGAACAAACATAATATTCATACGAGGGCAGAAGAAAATTCACTTATTACATAAAGTGGACATTATCAAAAGGAATTTAGAATAAACGTGTGGGCTGGTATTTTGTAACAATCTTTTAATCGGCCCTTACAGTTTACCTAAAAGCTTGAACGGTAATGTGTACTTACAATTTTTAAAGGAAAACACAGGAACTTCTGGAAGACGTACTGCTGAATATCCATCAAAACATTTTCATGCACGGCGACTTTAAAAATATTTAAAAAAAACTTGTTCGCACCACCTCACAGTGGTCAATTTTGCGATTCTAGAAGGACAAAATTATTTAAACAAAAAAACGTGTGAATTTGATAAAATATCATTTATTTTGAAAGTTTAAGGTAATTACTGTGTCATAGCACATAAATAAATAAATAAAAAATAAATACATAATAAAAAGTACAAAGTTCCATAAAATGAGACAAATAGTTCTATAGCTACAAATGTTTAATACAAATAATTGGAATATTAAATAAAGTAATTTAATCACTATCAGAACTCCCATCGGAACCCATTTAAAAATTATTTCAACATCGTTTAGTTCAGCTTTATTCTGCTCTAACACGACCCGTTGCACTTCACAAATTCGTCTCGTAGTATGTTCTATTAAAGATTGTAAATCCACTTCAGCAGCTGTTTCTGTAACTACGACATTTTCCGGATAGCACTTTGCCTTGGCTTCAATCAGGAAAGAATATGATGGACATACCTTGGAACCAATACTTCTTAGGCGTTGTTGCACAGCAATATACGATCTTTTGGTCATTTTCCCGTCTAAATAAGTGCTTCTTCATTATTTAGATTTCGCCCTGTAGTAACAGGGGGAGTGAAACGACTTCTTGATACGTGTAGAACGTTTCGGAGAAGTAGATACCATTTCTTTTAGCAATATTGTTGCATCACTTTTACCCTCAGACTGTAAACTTGCTTGAGCCGCATAAATCAATTCTTTACTAGTGCTTGTCTCTAGCAATGGCTATATTTTGCGTCTTTTGGTCTTTTCACATGATTGTTCAAATCATTTTTTTGGCCTCCCTGGACCACTTGAACTGGAAGCTGCAGGTTGGCTCTGAACATCCGGTATATATGGTTGTAATTCAGGTAAAACCAACCAGGTCTTCCAACCATGTTTTGTGTTTATTTAAAAACTTCTCCTTATTTCGATAACATTCTGCCCATCTTTGAGACAATTTATAGCTATATGACGATTTTTTTTTTCATGAGAACATCTTCTAAGTTAGCATCAGGGGTTGCAAGATTGAAATAATTAAAAAAATTACGAATACATCTTCATATTTCTTTTGCCCTTTTCCGGTTTGCTAACCCATATCTCGAACAGGCTTCTGCGAGGTGTGACATACGTTTCTAAAATTAAGGATAAAATAATTAGACGCACTTAGACGCAGGCATTTTTTTTTTGTAATTTAGTAGAGTAAGTTATAGGCAATATATGGACAAAAAGATCAACGCGGAAGAAAGCGGAAATCAAATTATAGCTCTCGAGAAACTTTAATATTGCAGAAAATGTAAAATTTTTACAGAACCAACTATAACCGAAAATTTTCTGATTTAAACAAAAAAAAAACACAAGTTGTTTTATACCAAAATAAAGTACATACCTTCCACTAAATTTTCCATTTAGAACAAATTCACTTCACACAAAAACAACGGAGATTCAACTGCACACATTAGGGTCAAATAGACTACTAAAATATTCTCAAGCAAGTACCTGGTTTTATACATATTTCAACCCTCGTTAAGGGTCATAAAAATGTATAATACAATAATAAATTTTACAGCATTAAATACCTTAATGGGTCTATTATACATTATTAAGAAAACAATTTAATTCTGAGAACATGAGTTTTTGGAATTTTGTCCTCCTAGAATCGCAAAATTGACCACTGTGCGCCTCCTTTTGAAGGGCTACAACACTGTTAAGAACTTTAAAGCCAAATAAAAAAATACAGGTCAGTTTACTTTTAATGTACCATTAATTTTTGATCCCATATTTTTTAATCACCCTGTATAATTAACCTTATACACGCGAGTATTAAACACTCAATTGTTGCTCCCGTTTTCATAATTGTGACAATTACTAGAGTAAAATGCGTACTCACATTATTTTTTGTACAAGCGCAATAGCCCGTACATTTGTCACCGATTAGCATTTTGCGGTGACCTATCACAATGGAGGTTTCAGGGATTTTATTATATAGGCGCATCAGTCTAAACGATGACGCAGCGCCGCTCTCCAACAAATGGACTATTTAAATATTAAAATGGCATTGTTTAATTTGGTTCGCAGCGCAGCGTAAAATCGGCGATTGTTCCCGTGATACTCAGGAAACGAATGAGTTTTCGAGTGCAAAGTGGAGCCTCGGACCAGGTGGGAATAGTCGCACCGGTCCCTGCATACACGTGAATAGCTATATTGGCAGCTCATAAATAATGTAATCCCAGACAAAGTGCTATTACATTACCTCAGCAGCTTTTACGCAAAATTTTCACTTTTCCCAAACCGCCGCTTACGGCTTTCATCTCTTCTACTTAATTATTAACTGTCAGTTTTGTGCAGTTTAATCACTCTTTGCACAGAAGCAACGCATGTGTGCAGCTCGTATTTTTCATCTCAGGCGCAAAATTCTAGAATCATAAAACAGTTTTTCATAATATTGACGAGTGTGAAAGTAAACTGAATTAATACGTAAGTCAGATAAACCGTAATTTTTTGGAATTCCAAGTTTTACTTCCACATACATTTATTGCAGTGGGGAGGCGCGAAAGGATTTCCAAAATAAAACTATAAAAAACACCTGATTATCTATTAGGTTTACTTCCATCTTTCGCAGCGTAAATAAAAATATAACGCCTTAATATTTACTAGGTTATTTTTTATGTTTATTTAGAAATATTTACATGACTACTTCTCTACCTTGGACAACATGAACAAAAGCATTTAAACACTTTGCATAAAAAGCAAATAGAGGAAGTCCGGGAGAGATGCCATAGGTTTTTGTAAAATTGGTATACTTTTTGGTTTTGCTATCTATAAATTTGTTTATATGAGAGCTATTTCAAATAAGGAATGGTATTTGACGAAAATTTGTAAAGTGCAATTTTTACAGGTAAATCTGACGTCTCTGCCGGGGGTATACAGGACGGATGTCATTTCTTGTAGGAATGAGATGCTACCATCTCGAAACCGACATCGACCTGCACTATTTTCATTTGAGTATGTATTATTGGTCAAAGTACAATACAAAATACAGTATCTGTCAAAATAACAACCTTCTAACAATTCCTTTCGATTTTCTCCTTAACATTTCTTTCGATAGATAATTCAGACAGTATAAATTAAAAAAAGTAAATGTTTTCTATGTAAAAAGTAAATGTATTCTATTTTACTATTTTATAGAAATAATTTCCTACAAAAATATAGTGATGTAGATATCTATTTGGTATCACGTACTGAATGTAACTGCTATCACTCCCAATTTTATAGGAGCGTGGAGGGGGACGGACGGTTGTTTGCATGTCAATGATTGTCAGCTAACATAACCTTAAATATGCTAGTACAGTGTGTTCGATTTATCATAGGAAGTTTATTTTTCTTGGAAACGACTGAGAGAAATTAATTTGTGTAAACGGTAAATCACTTTTACTCACCTTCAATCAAAATTAAGGCAAAAATAAAAAATATGTCTTAACGACGCTAGGCGTCGCGCTTCCTCAAGAATTTTTTCAGCAAGATACCTTTTTTTACTTTACCATTACAAAAGTACATTAATCATGTTATTTTTCTATATAACATTTTTTTGTATTTATAATAAATAAAAAGTTATGGCTCATTTATTGTTGAGTGCACTGCATCTGTTTTTTTTTTCACATACTGCTATATAAATGAGTATAATTTCTGTAAAGAGTGTTTACTTTCCTAAAGGCAAATAAAGTAAACTAAACCAAGTTTAGTTTCTTAAACTAAAGTTTAGAAAACTAAACCCAGAAGCTTCTGCCTTTTAATAAGAAACAAATACAAAATATAGCTTCATCAAAACCTAGGTTTACTACATATATTTTTTGTTGTAAATAAAAAAAATATAGACATATTTTTTATGTTTGCCTTAATTTTGAGTGAAGGTGAGTAAAAGGGATTAACCGTTCACATAAATTAATTTCTCTCAGCCGTTTCCGACAAAAACTCACTTCCTATGATAAATCGATCACCCTGTACAATGAATTAATAAAGCAATTATTGTGAATCATATATCACACAAACACGGCAACAACTAATATACTCACGGACATCTTACAATGGACGCTTTAAGACATAATATGAATACATACAATATATGCGAACTGTTAGGTTTTCTACTGTCGTAAACTGGCGTCTCTCCCAAACTGACATCTCTCCCGGACTTATTTAGTACAAATTAAAATACAACTCGTGTATAAAAACCCTTTTTGACTCAAGCGTGTTGGACTCCTAATAAAAAAGTTATTAGGAGTCCAGCATGTTAGAAAGGAATTGTCCAAAAAACAGGTTCAGTGTCCATCTCAAATTACCATAACTTATTTCAATGTCTTGTGTCAGCTTTTGTTTAAAATTTGCATGTCTATAAAAACTCTATTTATTACTCTTGAGTTTATCACAGTGTACTTAACTACATTTTCTATTTTTATTGAAAGCACTGAAATGAATTCTTTTTCCCAACTGAAGTCGTCCTTATCGAAGTTATTTTTTATAAATCCATTGTCCGTAGGTGTTATTATATTTGTATTAACGTTGCGGCCTTTCAAACCACTATTCGAAATGTTTAAATGTTCGAAAGTATCAACAAGGAGAGTCAGCCTAAGAAGTCAAAGATAATTGTAAAAATGTTTTTCATATTCTTTCATAAGACATAATATGAATACATACAATATATGAGAACTGTTAGATTGTCTGCTATCGTAAACTGGCGTCTCTCCCAAACTGACATCTCTCCCGATGCTTTTCATATTCTTTCATATTGTTAAGTTTGTAAAATAAATGAAACCCCAAAGCCGATTTAAACATCTATTGTTTAACTAGTATGTCGATTAACATTAATAGCTGCTGTAATTCACCACGTCTCGATATTCAATGCCTCTGTTCGCCGTTATTCCCCTCCGTCCCCATATAGCTTGGTCAGCTACATGACATCACCTCGATCACGCATGAATCCCCAAAACAAAGCCTTGTTGATCTCTGGTTCTTAACACGGCCTTTCCTGACTTTACTGAGAGTCCTCACTCAGGTACTCGGCACAATAATCTGAAATTGTACAAACGTCTAAGACAGAGTATCGAACCTATATCCTAAGAATGGATTAATGAACTGGGCCCAGTTTATTACTAAGATTAAAATAATAAAATCGATTAACAACTTATATTTAACATAAAGACTATGAGTTTAAATTAAAAAAATAAATGAGTTGGTCACGTCCACAGTATACCCTGTACCCGTCCGTATACCTCAGTGACCCCAGGAATATGTTGCGAATATCACTATCCATCTGACCACAAATTATGTTACCGCCAGCATATAGTACAACTACTATACCTGACCACAAGATATGTTACCGCCAAAAGTCCATAGCGATATATTCACAAAATACACCTGACCCTTACCACAACCAGCATCAACTCTTCACCAGTTACTTGATACCACAACATGATACCACAATTCGGAAGGGACCTCTCCACCTCGGTTGTAGCTTATGGCTTCCTCCTGTCGCAGGCGTACTCGTGATTCCTAACAACACAAGGTCTCATTCACAATATGGATGCGACTTACTCCTCTTCTGGTCAACTCGTCACTTTTGTTCCGCCTGATAATTATTCACGTGTCCCTTCATACGCTCCCGAATTTCTGTCACATCTATAACTTCCTCTCTATTAGTTTCTAACTGCCCCTGTGAAATAACTCTGTACCCCATTAGCGCCTCACTTGGCGATACGCCAATGGCCTGATTCAGTGTTCCGTTTAATCCCACCTGAATATTGTTTATATTATCGTCCCACCTTTTCTCAGCTTTATTAGCTCCCATAGTAGCTAGGATGTCAACAATTGTTTTGTTGTAACGCTCTACCTGCCCGTTCCCGCGCGGCATAGCTACTGCATTTAAATGATGCTTAATTCCTAATGTTGAACAAAAGTTTTCAAAGGCTTCACTAGTAAAAGACGTTCCCCTATCACTTATGAGTCTACTTTGAACGCCAAAGTTCTTAATCATATCATTCAACGCCTTAATCGTTGACTTTGTTTTAGTGTCCTTGACGGCATATATTAAAATAAATTTTGTAAACGCATCAATAATAACAAGGACATGAGTATTACCAGATGTAGTCTTTATAAAAGGCCCTAGATGGGCGACGTGAACAGTGTGAAACGGTTTTGGAACTTTTAATATCGGATGCAGTTCGCCTTGAAGTTTACCTGCAGGTGATTTAAAATATAAACAAGTAAGACAATTTTTCACGTACTTCTTTATAAACCTACGCATATTTTCAAACCAGTATTGGCTTGCAACTAATTCATAAGTTTTTGCAAACGCAAAATGACCAACGTCATCATGTGCCATACGCAATATTTGAAATTTAGCTTGTTTTGGAGCTACCCATCCTAACCCATGTGACGTGATTTTATACACTACTTCCCCTTTTAAAGCATAGTCATAAAATATTTGTTTGTTATGTAATGTATAACCAGTTTTTAGTATTGACTTAATTTGTTGAATGTTTTTGTCATACTGTTGAGCTGCCAACAACCAATCTTTTTGTTTAATTACTGTAGCATATACCCCTTTTGTGGTTATCGGAGGGTTCCGACTTAGCGCTTCTACGTGCTGCATCTGTTTACCTTGTCGGTGTACAATTTCGAACTGATATTCACTCAATTCCAAGACCCACCGACCTATTTGAGTATTTATGTCTCGTTTCGAAAAAGCATCACTAACAGACAACTAAGAGGTTTCGATTTAACGGCATAATTTTTAATAAATTTTCGAAAATATCCCGTCAGGCCTAAGTACTGACGTACCTGGTGTACGTTAGTAGGGATTTGAAACTGAGCGACGGTTTGAATTTTAGAATGACATGGTTTTAGTTCTGAATTCGTAATTTCATAACCTAAATACTGGATGGATTTTTTTAAGAAATAACATTTTTTTAAATTTAGAGTCAACCCATTTTCCTTGAATATAGTTAACAGTTCTCGTAAGATACCCAAAGACTGTTCTTCAGTGGTGCTTGGGATTAAAACATCATCCAGATATACAAGAACTTTAGTGAATCTTAACTGCCCTAAAGCTACGTTAAGCATACGTTGAAAAACTAAAGGAGCATTCCTGAGCCCAAACGGTACCCGCAAGAACTCATAATGTCCATCCTGGGTAACAAATGCAGTCACGGGGATTGATTCCGGTGCAAGTGATATATGATAATAACCGGAAAATAAATCTAAGCTTGTAAAATACTGAAACCCAGCTATGCGTCTGTCTTAGTTGGTCTTCGATTAGGGGGAAGAGGGTAATTTTCTGGAACTGTTACTTTATTTACCGCTCTATAATCAACACAGTCTTTTCTCGCCAGTTTTTTTCGACACTAGGAGAACGTTGCTCGCATAAGGAGATTGAGACTCTCTTGGAGTGGGTACTGGAACCTTCGGCGTAGAAACTAAAAACTGGACGTTTTCCACGAAACACCGAACTACTACACTTTTCTCGACGCGCGTTTCGCCAACCAAGTTGGCATCTTCAGGAGGAGAAGATTAAAACAGTTTTAATCTTCTCACTGGTGTTTCGTGGAAAACGTTCAGTTTTTGTTTTTTTTTTGAGACTCTCTTATAATACCATTTTGTAATAAATCGTTTACAATTATTCTAATTTCCTCTCTCTCCTGATCCGAGAACTGCCGTGGTCTAAAAGCAATAGGTTTATTAGAAGTTAATTCAATTTTCATTTCGGTTAAAGGGGTAACCCCAATTTGTGAAAGATTGTCAGCGATGCACTGTGGAAATTCATTTAAAAGATCTAAAAGCGACTGGACTATTCTAGGCTGATCAATATCAATATTAACTACGGTAGTATCGATCGAATTTACAAATGAATCGTGTTTGTCTTCTGTAAACTGTAACAGGTTTACCTACTTTAGAATAACACACGTCATACATTTCAGTGAAATTTGTCCAATCAAAACCTCCACGCCCATAACACTCTGTTCTATGATATAAAATTCAATATACCTAACAACACCGTCTATTTCTACTTTTGATTGAGTGAATTAAGGCGACTTAATCTGATAACCAAAAGCGGTAGACAAAACAATAGTAGAATCAAGCGACTTTAATCCTAACGAGAGTTTTTCTGCCGTACGTTGTGCAATTAAGGAGCACTCACTTCCAAAGTCTATAAATGATTTTATTGTGAACCCATTAATCGTTATGTTTTTTGAAAATTTTTCATTGCTCTATGAGGTTGAACTTATAACGTTTACATGCATATACTCAATACCCTTTGGACGTGAAGTTCCCTGAGGACAGTCTCTCTTATAATGCCCTTCCCGACCACACTGATAACATGTTCCTAATTTATTCCTCTCTTTCCCTACCCTTTTCACTTTATCAGTTCCCTGTCCTAATGACACACTGGCTACGCCAGGTACCAGTATGCCCATCATAGTTTTTTGGTTGTCAGGTACCTTAAAATGACTGGCTAAAATAGCAGGATCGCAAATCCCGGCTGTTTCTACCGAAAATTTTATTTGTTGGTCGCTAATTCCCCCCATTATTAAATTAACCTTGTCAACGTCAGGTATGCCGAGTTTTAATTTATGAATAAGAACAGAGTTTTTCAAAAGCATACTCAAACAATGTACCACCAGGCTTCGAAACACAAGAAATCATTGTTAATAAAGCTTTATGTAGATCGCGTTTCGGCTTAAAATTTTGTAACAACATAGCCTTCGCCTCTGGCCAAGTAAATATTTTTGTAGGCAGTCCGCGGTACCACACCTCAGCCGGACCGCGCAATTTGCTTAACGCCAAATATGAAATTAATTTATCGTCCCAATGATAAAGAAATGCATACTCGTCTACCGCGTCTAGCCACGCTTGAATGCCTTGTGTCAACGGATTAAATTCAGTAATAAGATTATTTGTGAGACTGTTGACACTTACCAGATGATCTATGATTTTTATCGTTTACTGTTTTCATAGCCTTGGTCAGTCCTCTATGATTGCATCACCCAGCTGAGAGACGGCCGCCACGCTTGCGCTGTCCCATCTCGCCGCTCAGGGCTGCCAGTCCGTCTACGAGTAGCCACCTGCCGGCGCCTGGCCACAGCATCCTGCTGACACGGCGATGACCTATTTTCCCAGTCACCGCTTCCTCGAGAGCGGCCAGAAATCCCTCTGGTAGAAGATCGTACCGTAGGCGTCGGCGTCGTCCCACGTCCACGTCCTTTGGGACGGCGCGCGGCGGCTACGACTCCGTCGATGACTTCTGTCCGGAGAATCCACAGAGTCCGATCTGCGACTTCGCCCTCGCCGACGGTGCCTCACCACGGAAGTACCTCTTCTTTCTTCGGATGACATAATTATAATTGTAACACTAGTCTCTATTAATTATCCGTGTGCACTCGCCGTAAAGTGCGCAAGGCCCACTATCCCACTTCTGATGTTAAGTTTGTAAAATAAATGAAACCCCAAAGCCGATTTAAACATCTATTGTTCAACTAGTATGTCGATTAACATTAATAGCTGCTGTAATTCACAACGTCTCGATATTCAATGCTTCTGTTCGCCGTTATTCCCCTCCGTGCCCCATATAGCTTGGTCGGCACGAGGTGATGTCATGTAGCTACATGACATCACCTCGTGCCGATCACTCATGAATCCCAGAACAAAGCCTTGTTGATCTCTGGTTCTTAACAATATCTTAGTACTTGGATTAAAATTTCTGAATGCCATATATGTATATTTTTACAGATTTAGAAAGAGCACACAGTTTTGTGTCAAAACCTTTGTAACCTACAGCTAAACCCAGTCGTTTCGGAAAAATTTGATGTAAAAAATGCGTAGATATTAAGGTCTGAAATAACCATTATTATTATTTTGGCATAGTAGACTCTATTTTATTTTTAGCATGGCGCATGGCGTAAGGAGATGAAGTCCTTTGCGATCAAAATAAATTAAAAAATGGTATACCAAGCGTCCAGTTTATTATGTTACATTTTAACAACTATCAAATCGAGACACAATTTGTATTTCGATTTGAATCGAGATACATTGGCAACACCTTTTAACACCTTTCAGCGCCCAACTTTAATTCAAATTTAAAATATTTGAAAATGTAATTATTTGCTGTTCATTGCTTTAAAATTAAATTTTTAAAGAAATTTTATTTGAATAAAATACCTTTATGTTATTTCTGACACAAAAAAAAATAGAACTGAAATATTATCCATACTTACTTCACTTCTCAAAATATCAAATGTTACACTTTATTTTAACATTGCATTTTAAAACTTTAAACACATAGTGATAAACTTTGACCTCGACACGGCTCGAATATTAAACATTTTTGTTTTGAACTAACATCCTTCGGAGAAATGTTTTATACCTACTCTACAAATGATTATGCTGTCTTATAATTATTGAATTGTGTCTTATAATTAGAAATGAGCAAATAATTACATTTAGTAAAAGTTGCAGTACATTTGGTTTTCCTCAGTGAAGAATATTGCATCAAAATGAATTATTTATTAACATTATTGTGCTTTATTTTAACAATTTCATTAATAGATTTGACTCCTCTGCCGAACGGTAAGTGATTTCACTTGTAGAATTTACTGTGTACACAATTTGGATAGAGGTATTTAACTTATTGCTAAATATTTAAAATTGTAAGTGCAAGAATAGAAAAACGTCAGAAAATTAAAATCAAAGTGATTATATTTAACGGAATACCTACTATTTCTGTTCTCAATACCTTTCTAAGAAGCGATTTCTAAGAAGCACTATGTACCAGGTGTTTCATTATAAATGAAAATTTTGAGTGCAGAATGCAATGTATTCAAGAATGCGCTTGCAATTGCTCGAATATATCACAACATCTACAGAAATAAAAATGTATTTTCATCGTTGTGATTCTGAAAATGGCCACTGTTCATCTCTATACAGAGGCGGTATGCTTTTTCAATTTATTAAGGGCTTCGACTACCCAAAGTGGATTTGTTTCAATACCATTTAACATAATTTCTTATAATAATGCAACATTGTTGTCTTCTTTTAGATATGTATTATTTTTCAAATAACAATATAAAAAGTTATCAAGAGGGGTTAGGTCTGGACTGTTCGGTGGCCACTTAATTGTTCCACGTCTTCCAATCCAGGTTTGATATTTTCATTTCAAAAAAAAATGTTACTAAGCCAACCTTATGGGGTGGTGCCCCATTTTCCGAAAAACAATTTCTTGCGTCTATGGGTCATATTAAAAAAGATTGATGACGTCAAGTACAAAAAAATGGTGCCATCACCGCTACTTCTACTTTTAGTGTACGATGCAATTGAAAATAAAAACTGACTGTTTGAAAACGACGCTATCACATATAAACGAATGAAGTTAGTACATCCACTTTTGGTATCTTATAATATTAGACGTGTTTTGGAATACTGACTGCATTTGATAGAAAAACTGATTCACTTGTTCATGGACAGAGACGGCCTTGTATAAAATAAGTCCGTCTCACGTACGCTATATTAGAAGTAGTGGTGACGTCACCACGTTTTTGTACATGACGTCATCAATATTTTTTTAATAGAACACCCTATATATCATTTTTTTTTTCTATTATATTCTCCAATAACAGCCAATTCCAAACGTGTATAACACTTGTGGTCTACAGTTATTTATTTCTGAGTTTATTTTCAATTATATCTATTTTCATAAGATGTACTACAAATGTTTCCGATTAAGAATCCTGCAAAAAACATACAGTTTTTACGCCATTTGCGGTTGCTACAATTAAACACTTAGAAATAATTATTGGGCGTTTTTCTGCTATTATTATGAACTAGAAGTGCAAGAGCCACTATGCCATTTATGTCTCTAAACTGTGATTCTTGGATAACTATATATTGGATTAACTATATATTATACGTTCTTTATTTAACGAATATATATAACACTGAAAATACAATAATATAATATCGTAAAAAATATATTTTTTAAAGTAATTGCAAGCAAAAGTTAGATTTTTCTTTAATTTGCTAAGTTTCTCGTTGCTGTAGATTGATTTACACTCTTACAAATATGGTAAATAATTAAAATTCTGTTTTATATACGGTGTATTCTTGTCAAATTCGCACACCCCCTGTGCAAAATATACAGCAACCGAAAAATTTGCGATTCGTCTTACTTTAGAGATATCTGTGTTTAGTTCTTTCTGAGTTATGGCCTTGAGATTACGAATCTCAGAATGGCCACCATGTACTGGAATAACAATATACAGAAACGAATAACGCAGAAAAAAGGTAAAAAGGTATCTAGAATAAACGGAATCACTAGCGTAAATTAAAACCAGAGTAACAAAGATAGTACAAATACATGAATACGGTAATAAGTGCCAAACCCAAATGAATAGTGCAACGTACTGACTGACTGTGGAATGAAATCGGTCGGGTCATAATGGGCCCTCAAGCTCTATTTCGTTCTAATACGCGCAAGTACAGCTGCCTGCCCCTTTTGTTATGCTCTGTATCAACTACTTCTGTAAAAGTAGAAATATTCAATGAGTTTAATCATTTTTACCTGTGATAGTTAATTGTTTTATTTTTAATACCATCACACATTATACAAAAATTGCAGAAACAAACAATTTACATCGAATTTCGCACATAGGAAAATGACATCGAAATTGGTGACTTACTGGGGTTAATGTAGTTCATGTTTTACAGAGTATGAATAGTCAAAGTTGGACGATGATAATAATCAAAACCATAAAAGAATTTCTAAATATTTTTTAAAGTACCGGTACTCTTGTAATAATATGAACAGTTTATCCCAATGGCGTGTTATTTAGCTCAATGTATAGAAAAAATCAATCGGACGTCATTTGAAGTCGTGGCACAAAAATATTGACTTGGGAAGCGATTTTTCAATTTTACAGAAATGGATATATCTCGAAAACCAAGACATTTTCATGTCATCTTCTTTTTTAGTTAAATGACCAGGTAGAACCTGGTCTGTAAGCTCCTTCGGCTTGATGTTGCTTTTTCGGACACCCTCATAAGTTACACAGAAAGCGGCCCATTAATTCAAAATTAGTCACATTAAGACTTTTAAGACAAAGTTTGACACAATCATAAAAAAAAGAAATAAAAATCAAGGGTATAAGCTCAATATTTTCCTTTGTGGTTAAGTGACAACTATTTATAATTAAATATTAACAATTTATAAATACACACATATTTATTCCTTATTTTCAGATCATCTATATCGTCGTCACCATAGGCATGACCATGATTCCCATAGACATTCAACTTACATCCAAAGACCGACTACAGAAAATCGGACAAACAATATTAATGCCACAAGAAGTCAATTTGAACCAACCAACATATTCCTTGTTAAATCAAACTGCCCTGAAAACTATGTCGCAGATATGAATGGAATTTGTCGCGAAATCGAGTAGCCCAAAAGTTTAGTTGTTTTTACTTAAAAGTCAATATGTAAGTATAAATCGTAGATCTGTTATTGAACTACATTTTTAATGATGCTACCAATGAAAAAATAGATAAATGGGTGGTTAAACTCGTATGTTCTGTATAACATATACGAGGTGTGTAAATTAAATAATGAGACTGACCTTTTAAAATTTTTTTTATTCAAATAGAATTACAATTCAGTATTGTCTCCTTCAAAATAACTTCCTTGGGAAGCCACAGAGCGCTGGAGACGATTCTTCCATTCCTCATAGCAGTGCTGAAAGTCATACACTGGAATAGCCTTCAGCTGGTCGGTTACAGCCATTTGAATGTCTTCTATGGTCCAAAAATGACGTCTCTTGAGGTGATTTCTCAATCTCGGGTAGAGAAAAAAGTAACAAGGACTCAAATCAGGGGAATAAGGAGGCTGAGGAGAAACAAGAATGTTTTTACTGGGTAAAAACTTGGAGAGCTTGAAGTGTGGCATTCCATGCTTTAGCACTTGGTTTCCGGGTCATACTCAAGTCTCGTCATCAGTAATGACACGTTCCGTAAAATTGGGATCACTTTCAATCAATTCCAAAAAGTCAAGACACATTTTTTCTCATGATGTCCTTTTGTTCCTGTGAAAGGTTTTTGGGACCATTTTTTGCGCAGAATTTTCTCGTCCCCAGTTCGTTAGTCAAAATCTAATGAACAATGATGTGATTCAAATTTAAGTTCTTGAAGATAGAGGACTTCCGCTGTGGGTTCATCTGCAATCGACTCTCTTCTTCTGAGAATGCCTTAATCCACCGAAGAACATATGCCATACACCAGCGTAGTTATGCCATTATAAATTAAGTGTTCTACGAGAACAGAACAATAAACAATTTATAACCTAATATTAATTTGATGTGCAAACTGAACATGGTCACAGTATTCCACGATTTAAGTGATTGTAAATCCATTTTTTACAAATAAATACGTTTGTCAAACAATTTTTTTCAGGTCGTGGTGGTGTATAATGGTTAACTAGCAATCAATCAGCCAATCCAACATACTTCTACTGATTTCTACACATTTTTTTTGAGCTATAATTAGCCTAATTACAGTACAGTAATATTTCTCAAATATTAGTTAACAATGGAGAATGACTTGAACATTGTTAAGTTTTAGATTAGTATTAGAAGAAACTATAGTTTCTGAAAAATGTTGTTCTTTAGGGACAACGTTTTTTTTCTGTATTTTTGAGTAGAAGAAACAAAAATGTCTGATATATTTGTTTTTATGATACTGAAAAAACAATTTCATATCACAGCACTTTTTTATTTTTACATATTTTTTTTGTTTTCAGTCAGGCTCGTTTTCCTTTTCATAAGAAAGATAAACCAAAATACCCAGAATAGATTAAGTTTAATAAAAACAAATTGAGGTTGAATACAATACGTAACACATTTTAAGCTAATTATTAATAAGTAATCCTCGTTGATTTTTTTGTACTCTTTTTTACCTTAATAAAAAGTGTGTATAGTTTTCTTCATTATACTCCTTTAATTTAGTATTACCCTATTTTTAAATAAAATAATAAATTATATTATTTTTAAATATTAACCCACTGTCTCCGATTCTTTCTTCAACTATATATTTTATTTGTGTAAAACTGTATACACGGTGGAGACTAACTGGAATATATTGGCTAGCGGGGTGGTGAATAATTTTTTCAAAAATTCCCGAGACACGTCAACTTTTAAATGTATTTACCTACATTTTGCAAGTAATGTGAAAAATATAGCCCTTCAGGGGTGGCTGAAACCACCCTCGACATGATTTTTTCAAATGCAACCCTATGACTTGTGACCCCTCATTGTAAAGCTGGTGGAAAGAGGAATCCAACGCACTGATCAAATTTTAATTTTTAGTATGTTTGTAGGCTTACATACAATTAAAACGTAATTTTATAGTTTAATTTATTTTTAACGTAACAATTTTGTACTCAAAATGTGTGTTGTTTAGTTTTGGAATGTAAACCTTACTTTTCATATGTCCCCACAAAACATTCCATGCAATTTTTTGCCACAACTGATATTTGTTATTTTTTGCTAGTGTTTTTACGGCCGCAAAGTAATTTAGTTTGTATGCTGTATTCAGAGTTTGAATGTTACGACGTGTTATTTCAAATTGGTGAAAATGTCTTATTTAACTGAATCACTAAAAATCGAAATTTTGATGATGATTGGATATGGTGATAGGGCGCGAACTCAATGCGAAGTTGTTCGCTTGTTTAGAAAACGCATCCTGACTTGCCACCATTAAATCAAAGTACCATTAGTAAAATTGAGGCACAATATCGAGAGATGGGTCATGTCAGGAAAGTACCGAGTAAGAGGCAGGCTGTTGTTGATGACGACACGAAGTTGAATTTGTTGCTTGCTTTAGAAGAAAATCCAATCACTCCAGCCCGTCAACTGGCCCGTGATAGTAATCTTAATCACAAAACAGTTTTAAAAATACTTAAATATGAGAAAAAACGCCCATATAAAATGCAAGCTGTTCAAGAGCTACTTGAAGATGATCCAGATCGACGAGTGGAATTTTGCGATTTATTGATGACTTGTATTGATCAAAACCAGTTATCTTTAGAGTGGATAGTTTTCTCTGACGAGGCTACATTTACATTAAATGGGCACGTAAATCGCCAAAATTGTCGTTACTGGGCTGAAGAGAACCCCCATTGGATGAGGGAACTTCATACTCAGCACCCACAGAAAACTAATGTGTGGGCCGGAATAATACAAGATAGAATTGTAGGACCATTTTTCTTTGATGACACTCTTAATGGAGCAAGATACTTTAGCGGAGCGTTTCTCCAGCACGGACTAATGTCAGTGCTATGTAATTTATTTCCAAACCCCTTAAACCCTAACTTGACCGACGAGAGGTTATGGTTTCAGCAAGATGGGGCCCCACCACACTATGCTGCCATTGTTCGTCAGTATCTGGACAGAATTTTTCCCTGTAGATGGATTGGGAAGCGAGGTAATATTGAGTGGCCAGCAAGATCTCCAGATCTCACACCACTGGATGTATTTTTGTGGGGACATCTTAAAAGTAGGGTTTACATTCAGAAACCCAACAACATAGCAGATCTGCAGGAAAGGATAAGGAGGAAATCGGAAAAATAACACCGCAAATGTTGCATAATGTAAGGGACGAAACCTACCACAGACTGGGATGCTGCCAACAAGTAAATGGTGCACATTTTGAACAATTGTTACGTTGAAAATAAATTTAATTTTTAAATTGTTTAATTGTATGCAACCCTACAAACATACTAAAAATTAAAATTTGATCAGTGCGTTGGATTCCTCTTTCCACCAGCTTTACAATGAGGGGTCACAAGCCATAGGGTTGCATTTGAAAAAAATCATGTCGAGGGTGGTTTCAGCCACCCCTGAAGGGCTATATTTTTCATATTACTTGCAAAATGTAGGTAAATACATTTAAAAGTTGATGTGTCTCGGGAATTTTTTGAAAAATCATTCACCACCCCACTAGCGAATATATTCCAGTTAAAGTCTCCACCGTATATATCTACAGTATGTGTCAGTGGCGGTGGGCTATAAGGTGCGCTGGTGCGCGCGCACTACCGACAATTTAGCATTAATAATTTTATTTAGTAATTAATGGATGCATTCTTAATTTATCGCATTTCCGCATCCCTAGCGTTAATACCATCTCAATATTATTTGGCCGCAGCGTTACGAATCCACTAGACGCTCGGTCTCAATCTCCAACTACTGGTTTCCGATCGCGGCACGGGAATCGACAATACGAGTTGTGCCTCCGTGCAATACGAAAAAAGCGAACGCGTATTGTTACTGCTTGCCCCTACACAATTATGAAAAGTAGTGGGCGAATCCTATAGATATGATGTGCGGAGTTTAAGAGCGCACCAGAGTGACAGAAGTCAGAATCGGTTAGTTTGTGAATTGTTTTCGTATATCGCTGTTTTATCGCTCACGTTTTTATAAATACAAACTCGGCTTTTCGGCTAGAATCTAGTTAGGAATAATGAATTCTATTCAAGACTTATTAAAAACTCCATTCTTTAGCTTGAGTTTGGAGTAAAAAGTGCAAATTGAAACTCTAGGTAGGCCCACTCCACAAGTTAAATTTAAAATTAGCCGTGAAGAAAAAAATAAACAATTTGTAAGAACATTTAATAATGATTTATTTAAAAAACATTTATGGTTAAGTGGATGCGATGCATTGAACGCAGTGTTTTGTTTTCCGTGTGTTTTGTTTGGCGGAGAAACACCTTGGACCAAAACTGGAGTAACGGATTTAAATCACATAAACGAGAAAATAAAAAACATGCAAATTCTGCTGGACACATGAATAATGTTTTGAATTTAGCCATGCTAGGCACTGCAAATATTGCGACAATGCTCGATTCTGCTCATCGACGAGCAGTGACAGCACACAATGAAGCGGTTCCAAAAAACAGGTATGTTTTAAACATTATTATTAACTTAATAATAATAATAATAATAATAAGCCTAAAAGATAAACTTCAATGTAAAACTTCAAAATCAGGAATGGACAGGAAAGGTTGGTGTGGTAAATACATTCGATACGCCCTTTGCTCTTAAAAAATACGATAAATGCATTTTTGCTCTTCAGCTGTTCAATTTCTATTGCGTCAAAAATGAACAGCCCTCTCCCTCCTTTAATTTAACACGACCTACCCTCAGCTTAAATCGACATTTCGCCACGGTTTTAGAAAATGTTTTAGTTGTACTAGTGGTTCAAGAGAATGAGGGAAGAGACGAACTTAATCATATCTGGAGCGATGAAATAAAACTCAGCCAGCTGAGTAAGTCGACCTCTCGCTGCAATGTCAATTTCCCGACCGGGGCAAACCATTATATTTATAAGTGGTTTAAGAAACTTTAAGTCATTAATCGCTCGCACTAGTCGCGACAACGAAGCAGGAAAGAAGCGGCGCGCCGCTATTGAAATTGAAGGTGGGTATAAGAAACCATAACTCAAAGTCACAGGGCAGAATCCAAAGAGGGAAAATAAGGTGCAATAAGAAAGAGCAATCGCACTCCGTGTCGACGACTAACTCTCTTTTAATTTAACAGCACCGGGCGATGTAATTTAGCGGATCGACCTGGCGCTATCGACCATTTATCTATCGGTGGCCTCCTATAATCGGCTTGTGCAAGAACCATTTGTTAGCCCGGTATCGGCAGGAGCACATACAGACATAGGCGTTACATGGCACTAGGAGTGGCCGCATGAGGTCATAAATCCACCGGAAAAACGATAAACGATACACGTTTCTTTTTTTTTTTCGAAGATTTATATTATTTCGAACGATAATTTAAAATTGCAAGTATTTGAAACTAGGAAATTACTGGCCAACATGTTTTTTTTTTACTTGATACTAGTGTAAATAATTATGTAAAATACCACAAAATATGTGGTTGGCAGTGGAAACTTGCGAAATGTTTTTTCCAAAAATGGCTGCCACCCTGAAGATCTTGGAAACGGTTGGCAAAATATTTACGAAATATTTTTCACAATCGCCGAGTAAATGGAGAGTAATTTTTGCAAACTTTTCATTTCGCTTAAGATACAACTATTGTAAAATCTCAAAGACGAAATGTTCAATAAACTTTTACAGATCTCAAAATTTAGGGAAAGTCACAAGTATAAAAAGATTTTGTATTTACTCGTTGAGGATGTTGGAGACAAATATTTTTCAACCAATTTCCAACATCTTCAGTTCAGTTTCCTCTGAAGATTTTTGGCCATTATATAATTTTCTCAACCATTTACGGGACACCCTGTATATTGTAAACGTAATAAAGAAATGCATAATTATGTACCGAAATACGAAATAAACGCCTGGTAATAAATCTAGAATGATTCGGAAATTAACGCTGAAAAAATATTAATCATACAAATCCTCAACTTCTATAATTAATTATCTCGATAGATAGATTCCGAAAAAAAAACATTAGCTAAGGTCTTCATAGAATTTTTTACGTTCTGGCCGCCAAATTGTAAAAGGAGTGATTCAATGATTAAATAAAAATTATCTGTTAAACTTCAACTATCGTGATCACCCCTGATCATGATTAGAGCATGAATTTCTTCCGGTAACATAGCAAAAAAAAATCAGAAAAAAATTTTTTTTTTCGAAAATTTTCACGTTTTTCATGAAAAAGAGCATCAAATTGTGCGTCGGAATAGTGGTAATGCAAATTTTTTTGTAGTCCAATAACACAAAATAAACCCGTTGAAAACTTATTAAAAATTGACGTCGTTTGGGCGTTAATGGGTTAGAAATAAACATTTAATAAATAAATGCATCCTAAACAACCTTTCCATTTTAAGATCATATGTATAAGCAAAAGATGCAAAAAACTGATTTTCGGAAGCGTTTTTTGAGGTTAGGAACGACGCGCATTGTACGTCGTAAATAATGACGAATTTATCTTCAGCGATTAAAGTTCCGTATTAAATTGCTTTTCCATCATTTTAAGATGACATGGATAAACACAAATCGCAAAAAACTTGTTTTCGGGAGAGTTTTTTGAGATTAGGGAATACGCGCAACATTTTGCGTCGTAAATAATGACGAATGTATCTTCAGCGACCAAAGTTACGTACTAAATTGCTTTTTCCCATCGTTTTGAGACGACATGGATAAGCGCAAGACAAAAACTGGTTTTCGGTAGCGTTTTTGAGGTTAGGGAGGACGCGCAACATTTTGCGTCGTAAACAATGAATTCCTATTCAGTGACCAAAATTACATATTGGTATGCTTTTCCCGTCGTTTTAAAATGACTTGGATAAGCGTATACTTGATAAAACTGTTTTCTCATAGTGAGATTGTAACCTTATGGCCGCCATATTGGTCCACCATTATGTTTTTTTCGAAAAGGCCAGACGGCATTTGAAACTAGGGATAATAAGCTTTGATTTGAGCCGACATATTAAGATATGTGAACCAATTTTGGGTAGAGGAGGGTCTCCCGTTGGCAGAGAATGTCCCATATACGTGTGGAAAATGGATACAAAATTATTATTATTAATAATATAATTTTCGTTAAGTAATAGCGTCTTAGTAACCTCTCTTGTTTTAAACACATATCACAATGATAATTATCTGCACTGTCCCATACACTACACTCTGACTGGGACAATAAGCCACAACTTATACACTTATACCATAATTCACCGTCATATCCGAATCCTTCACATTCAATGCATACATCATCAGTACTACCGAGTATATCGTCAATTTCATCGTCATCGCAGAGATTTTCGTACTCAATATCTGATTCCTCAATTTCTTCTGGACTTTTTTTTTGCTTTTTCGACTAATTTGATTTTTGTTATGTTTTTCCTTTTCTTCTAAAGTAGTTTTTAATGACGTTTTTGTTAATACCTGAGAATGTTGTCGCTTATTCCCAGTTCTGTTAGTACCTACCATTGGGTACACGGTGTTTTGGAATAGCTGTTAGTTCGAGAAAACGACACATAAGAGGGACTTGTAACTGCATTATACGACCTTGTCTTCCTGACATTACCCCATCTCAAATGCATGAAATAACCCCACTGCTACATCACAACACAAAAATATAATATAACCTGAAAAAGTAAAGCAAGAAGGCAAATTGCATTTACACATGCTCTAAAGAGACCAATTCACAAATTACTGTCACTGTGGAAAACTATATAATTTAATTAAAAAAAAAAACTGGACGTTTTCCACGAAACACCGAACTACTACACTTTTCTCGACGCGCGTTTGGCCAACCAAGTTGGCATCTTCAGGAGAAGCTTAAAACTTCGTAGTAGTAGTAGTTTGGTGTTTCGTGGAAAACGCGTCCAGTTGTTTCTACGCGAAGGTTCCAGTACCCACTCCATAATTTAATTTCAATAAATGTATTTACTGTCATCCAATTAATAGCACTAAACAAATTAATAAGAAAACGGTACCGTTTACCTATTAATTTCGCTAAAAAGAAGATTTACGAATCATTAGGAAATGGAATACGGATTATATCAGTAATTATAGTGAACTGTACTGTGAAGCAAATCATATTTTCCCCCACAACAAATCATATAAAAGTTATTTAGTAATAGTTGATGACGTAGTTGAAAGTGCTAATGGGACTACATCACCAAGGCGTTTGACTGTGTCAATGTTGACATATATACTACTTCATACAAAATAAAAACTGATGCACCTCATCAAACACGTGTTTATGTTTTAGAGCGCACTGATGCCAGTTTGTTATAAAATTATTCAGTATTCAGAAATAATTTTAACTAGCATATGGATTATTTGTTTATTGGTAAATAACTTATTTTCAACATTAAAAAGATAAATATGTAATTTTAAAAATTTATAAGTTTTAAAAGACATTGATTGGTGCATAAATATGCAAGTACAAAAAAGAGCAGGAAAAATTGGTAAAAAGATTAGTAAAGACGTTTTTTTATTGAGAGGAAAAATTAGTAGAAAAAGGCACATGGAAATTTTAAAAAAATATATATAAAAAAAACTTTGTCAAAAAAAAGATTTTGTCACAAGAAATTCGGTTAGAAACAGGGCACTGTAATGTTGTATACATAAATATCAATTATTGTAAATGTTACAAATAGCACTTGCATTCAATACTACATTATTTGTAGCCCTCATGATAGATTACGCTTTCTAGCTGATTTTAAAAGTATCAAACAATATATCGGACTGTGATTTTAATTAATATTTTAATCTTATATTTAAATTACCTATCTAACAGCTGTTAAGGATAAGAGTGGACCATTATTGTCTCGTTCTTGTTCAAGAGAGCGCATCAAAGATGCTACTAACTCTTGGCAGCAGCTGTTTAACTGCTTTAACATTTCGCAAACGGAACTCTTAGAACTAGAACACTTTTATTGTTCAGAAAATAACAGTTTGAAGCCCAAAGAAGACTATTAAAACCAATGTAACGTCCAGATAATTTCAAATTGTCAACAAATGTTAAGTAATACAACTCGGCAACTTTGGATCTGCTGCCAACTGCGAAATTTAAAATGCAATAAAATATTCCCTCATCGTTTTTATTTCAATATAATTAGTGGTGGTATCACTGCATTCATTTAATAGTGTTATCGGTGACGTGCATCAGTTTTATTTTGTACAAAGTTTATATAGAAGAGTAGTCTTGATTGATTAGTATAAGCAGAAAAGTTATAACTCTTGACAATGAAGTCAATTTTGTTGGCCGATAAAATGAGAACTATTTGTTATTATCAAACTTTCGGAAATTTTATTTCATTTCTCAAGACATTAACTTGAGCTTAGATACATGTAAAGAACAAAACGCTTTCCAAAACACATCTGAATATTCACCAAAATTCTTCTGGTAGTGATACGATTAAAATGTTATCATATAAGTATATTACATATCGCTGTTTTTTCTTAATACCGGTCATTTGATATTAGAGATTATAATTTTAAATTACGTCTACATATTCAGAATGAAGACATGGCTTGAAAAAAGCTTAAGTTACCGAATTTTTTATAAAAACATTTGAAGAACATTTAAAAAAATGGAATATTAGTTGAATTCATAACATTCCAAATTCAGTAATTTTAAATTCCACCAGCCACCACTGCATCACATCTAATTTTCTTACCCAAAATCATACATAATGACTAACATTCCTTTGTCACGTTCAAATTTTTAATTTTTATGCCACAAAAACCACATAAACAAAAACATTCAGCTATATTGACCTAAGCAGTGATATAACCCTAGATTAATATTCAATAAGTAGGTAGTTTTGGGTAATCATCAATTCTTACTCATTGGATATATTATTAACTGATCTGCAGAAAATTAGGTTTAGTTTGGTTTTATTTTTTTTATTGAAAATCAAACGGGACATCCGGTACTACTAGGATCCTGTACTACTACTCCCTGCATCCACTTTCTTGAGATCGACTTTTCCGTTTTGTTATTGGATTCAAATTATTCCACATTTCTGATGTACTGACTACTTGTCCAGGAAAGGAATCCACCTTGGGGAAGCTCTACCTTCAATTAATTATTTTCAAGAGACACTTTTTTTCAAATTAAAGCCCCCTTTCGCTTTCCCCATTCTCATTTGCACCAAGACCTGTACAGAGATTTATTTGAGTAACATTCCTTAGAGGACTTATTGGAGTCATTAGCTGCATTAGCCAAATGCGAGATGAAACAACAAGAGTGATAGCCATCGATTATTGTACGTTTTTTTTTATTACACCGCTTGCATACCAGCGATAAAAAAGTCATGAAATTGTAGTACCTACTAATTTATTATATGATGTAGTGTAATAACATATATACACTAAGTGTGAACGTTTAATCATTAAATTTTGTAGTAATTCAGTCGACTTTCTTTCACTGCATCCTGTTTAGTTAATTGTTTTATGTACAAATTGCTAATCAACAGTCCCCTCCCAACTCGTATTTTTGAACGGTTATACTGAAATTTGGAGAGTGAAAATAAACCCATGTAAGCTTCTCTACTAGTGATAACAAATGACGCAATCGTCAAAGATGACGTCACCTAGCCACTGTGACCTATAACTCCAAATGGGACCCCATTCGGTCATACTAATTTTGTTTACGTTTAGGGTGGTTTTGATGAATTAAATAAATAAACACAAATAAAATATCAACTGAACGTTAAATTAATTCAGATTCAAAAGGCCGCCTCTGAATAATTGCCAAAAATTTGAATTTTTTTAATTCTCCGGCTTCGTTTACTTTGCTACATTTTTACAGAGTACTTTGAATTTTTAGTTTCATTATTGTTTATCGATAAGTGTCTAAATAAGTGAATTTGTACGTACTTTAGCTGACAAAGTAGCAACTATTTTAATACTTGGTGAAAGTGGAAACAATTTGCATACAGAGGAACGCATTTTTAGTGAAAGGCATCCCGGTCGACCTATATCAAGGTTTTATTCGACGGAGCTTCTTCATAAGTAGTAAACCGTTTTTCTTCCACAACCCAAGTTGCATCTACATGTGAAGTTAGTCAAAGTACAGTACAGAGGGTGTTGACAAAAAAACAAATTTCACCCATACAAATTAAAAATACTGCATACATTTTCAGATGACGACCCCCACCGAAGACTGGAATTCGGTGAAATATGTCCACTAAAATTGGCCAACAGCCATACCTACTATGTAAAAATAATTTGTTTTATAGAAGAAAGTACTTTCTACGTAAATGGAAATGTTAACACTCAAAATATGAGGTATTGGAGTGACACAAATCCTCACGTTTCGTGAAAAACGTACACAATTTCCACCAAAAGTAAATGTCTGAGCAGGTATTCTAGGAAACCACATAGTTGGGCCTGTATTTTTGGATACTAACTGAACCAGTGAAGTGTATCTTGAGATGTTACAAAACGCAATTGAGCTGTTAATTTTTGAATACCGTACCAACATAATTGTGCTTCTACACACTATTCTGATGCAGTAAGATGTCATCTGGATGGGCAATATCATGGTAGATGGATTGGACCGATAGAATGACCTGTTCGATCACTGGACCTCACACCTCTCGATTTTTTTCTGTGTCTTAAATCTAAGGTTTACGTTACAGAACTTTACAATATATATAATACATGTATATTGTTAAATACTTTTAAATTGAATTATTTATACATCTACTATACATTGCTGTTTCACTCAAAACTCTCAATTTTATTTTAGTACCTAGCTATTTTTCTTAATTCACGATTTGAAGGTTTTTTTAGATTTGATTAGATTAGAACAAAATTTTCAAGATATCATTGGATTGATTGGATTGATTGTTCTTACATTTTGACTCTATAGTTTGCTATATATGGAGACATCAAAAAAAACGTCATCAACTCTGGCTATGAACGAGAGAGATAAAAATAGCAGTCATGTCTAAGCTTTTCGGTTATGTCAAACTTTTGACAAGTGACTGTCACAATTTGTAAAATAAACAATAACTGTCATATGATGTGACAGTTTTGACAAGTAAATAAGGTTATAAATTTGAATAAGAATAGAAATACGTCTTTTTTTTCTTGGCCAACTTTGATGACGTTTTTTTTGGATGTCTCTATATAAGCTTAGTGTTATCAGTTTTTTTGTCCTAAAAGTTGTCGAATTTTGTCCTGAAGTCTAAGGGATATTTCCCTTTACCCAAATTTGTTCGAAAATGGAAAACTTTCCTGCGAAAAAACATCTGCTTTACAACACCACTTCAAAAAGAAAAATTAGTAGTGATATGAAAAACTACAATGCCAGTAATAAATATATTTTATACCATTCTTTAAATGAATTTTATAATTATTTTATTTGCCGACGGCCTTTTTTTCAAGATTGAAGAAAATACCTTATCCACTTCATAACAATAACGCTATATTTACGGAATTGTTATACATTTTTATGGATTGCGGCAATATACAGGTATACTATCCCAGTACATACAGAGTCAATGACTGCACTTATGGATCATTACTCCGCACAGACCGGATTTAGTGGCTTTGTATCGTATAGCCTAACAAGAAAATGACATATTACGTACCTGTTAACATGAAAGTCGCATTTTTTAAGCGTATCTGGGGATTTCGTTAAAGCTATTACGGTAATAAAAAAGGGATGAACCAGCCAATAAAACGAATAAAAGCCCCAAAAGAGGGTAAACCTCTATAAAGAGTTATTGAAATATTCAGTTCTATTTCAGGATCATATCTGAAATTCAGATTAAACAAATACAATTTTAAAGAATGTAGGAGCTATCGGAGCGAATCCTGATGCCGAATGGATTCCTTGAGAGATCATTTATACGGGGGAGACGCTGGCGCCCTCATTTGCCTTGGGCGCACCGCCTTTACGGCCGTTTTTATATGAAATTTTTGATTCAAAGGTGACATCCAATCAGGGCGCCCATTGCCGCCGCTTCAATAAAGAAACTAATGGGCTAAGGAGTCGCCGTCGCCTCTTTGTGCTATATTCTTATCGCTTTTATTCGGGCGATTTGGAATCCAGTTTTATGCTAATTATTTCAATACAGAGAATTCAAGGGAAGTTTTTTATAGAATAACGCCAGGAGAGATGGCTAATGGCAATTGAAATGTTACTAATCATTATAAATGTGACAAAAATTAAATATTTATTCTTTAATCATTTTAATACAAGGAAATAATATAAAATAAACCGTTGCCTAAGGAATCACTCCTTCCACATCATTTTTTTTTCATATTTAATTATTATTAGACTGAATCTCAAAAAAATATTAGGCTATAAGAGTGAGACCTAAATATAACCTTTATAGTTTTTATAACATTTATGATTTTTATTATCTATTCGACCTTTATGACCTAACTTTGTAACCTTTATGGTTTATGACATTTACGACTTTTATGGCCCTTGACCTTATTGATCTTCTAAATAACCTTTACGACCCATGTCACCTTTATAATCATTACAGTCCGGAAAGTTTGCCATAACGCAGGGTAAACTGCGTTCAACTATCCAAAGCTCCCGCATGGAACCGGCGTAATACGGCGCACACAGTCCCAGCGTGTTACCAGGCACGGTCAGTGGCGTACGTATGTACGGACAAGAACTACACGCGTATATAATTTACAAAGCGCTTAAAAAATGCGGTTTATACTTTAATTATCATAGAGTTGTATAATGCCGACCATGCGTTGTGGCACACATTTCCGGACCCCAATGATCATTCTAGCTTTCATAGCCTCTATATACTTTATGACCCATATGACTGGTATGACCCACATGAGCTTTATGGCTTTTATTACATATATGATCTAGTATATGGCCTTTTACGTTTTGAAGTGGCTTGCACAGTCACTCGACTCAAAAATCTATCGAAAACGAATGGAGATATGTAAAGGTACGTGTCCACCTGAGACAAAACAGTCTCGAGAGTAGTCACGAGACTCGACTCACAAATAGACATGGCCCTGAGAGCAGTATCGGAGACAAGATTTCTGAACCTGTGGAGATTTGACTTGACGTTCATTCACGTTTTTCTGTGCATTTGTGTTTTGAATTTCGATTATTTTATCAAAATAAGTGCTAGTAATATAGAGAGTGCTAAAAGAGAGTGGACTGATGATGAAGTGATGGAACTGATTCATCTCAAATTTTGTATCTTGTTTGACAATCCGGTATTTCATTAAATCCAGAAGCAGTTCAAATTGCACTGCAGACATCCGAATGAAATTTCTAAACTATTGTGCATCTTCCAACCCCAACTCATTCACGAATATGGAACAAACTCCGAATTCATTCCGTCTATCCACCCATTTCCTCACCCAACACTCCCTTTTTTTCACTTTCCGCTTTTTGGCAATTTTGTAGGCAATAATAAAAGCAAGAGCTTGCCGCGATTCCATCCCAGGACACAATCTTTTCACACAATTACACTCACCGCATGGACTCTCAAGTGGAAATTAAATATTCTAGGTCTCGTGACTGTTGTGGCTGTCGAGTCTCACGAATCTCTCGAGAGCGAAAGCGATCTCAAGTGGACAACCCCTAAGCCTGGTCTCGAGATTTTGTCACAGGTGGACACTTAGCTTAAGTCGCTTTCTATTCAAAACAAAACCAATAAACTGCAGTGAATAAATATATTCTAGTAAAAAAATCGAAGTGCAGAATTACTGCGAAATATTAGTAAAGCAGTACTCATAAGTGTTTAATATAACATCAATAATAAATAAATCAAATTTAGAAGTAGGTACCTATACCTTTTCTTAGTTATTTAGTTCACCACTCCTATTATATTTTTTGTCGAAACTATTTTCTTAGATTTACAGATTATACAATGTTTATAACAATACAAACGGTTTACTTTGTTATGTTCAGTACAATTTAAAATTACAGAGTAATATTAAAAAAATTCACTGTATCGTGAATAAACCATTTATAGGCCAAACATTATTTCCACTGCTATTACCTTGGCTACAAGAATATACGGGTTGGAAATTTATCTTTAAACGATAAAGCGTTTCTGCGCATTTATTACTTCCCTGCTTTTGTTTAACTGTCCCTGTATCGTTTGTCAGTTCAGATCGCGCAACATTTACTGCTCCCGGCTCAGGCGGTACTAGGCGTGGTCTATTCCCTTCCACATCGATTCTTTCAGCTGTTAATCTACAATCTCAAAGTGAACGTTTTCCATACCTGCATCCATTCAAACTGTGAGTAAATATGATATTGGTTAGCGATAATCTTATGTATAGTGACCTCTGTGACGTAATGTTCAGCCACGCCCACTTTCGATAATTCCCATGAAAATTGGTTTACTCCCACTTCATAATAAAAAAACCATTCACATAGTGCAGCTTTTTGGTGGATACTGTATAATGAATATATTATAATATTTTAATATTTTTTGTTAGGATATCTTTGCTTCTATATGATTTTTAAACAGTTCTAGGACACATATAGTATTATATACTGTATTTTAGTTTACTGTATGTAAATTAATTTGATACCCTTCCAACGGGTGATTTAAAAGTAGATCCACCAAATAAATAATTAACAGATAATTAGCTGTATAAATTAATGCATAATAATCGAACTGCATAATATATTAAGCACTTGATAGACTATAATTTCATTGTAATAAATAAATCAGATTGTTGGAATGACACAAATAGTTTAATTACTTCAATCAAAACTGCGGAATGCTTAATTGACTATTGGCAGATATGATTTTGTTATTGACATATCAACTAATACAATAAATTTTCAAATATAATAAATAGGTACACTGACGTACCGTTGGTTATATAAAACAAAATCTTTTAAATCTTAAAAAGCACCTCTTCAAATTAGTTTTATATATAATTTTCATATATACAACTGAAATATTCCAAACACCTTTAAATACAAAAATACCTCCTTCTTTAGACGCAAAACTATTTCCGAAATGTTGGGAATTATGTTGGAAATGCAGGAGAATAAAATATGTTAATGATGAATTAATGAATTTTCTTATTTCAATAGGCAATAAAGATATAAGTTAGTGGGTCTGTAAGTGATACACCGTATATGAAAGAAATAACAACTGTTAATGCAACAGGAATGAAACAAAATTATAGACGTTGTTTCTATATTGCCCCTTGTCAGTACAGTGCAGATGTAATCTGCATTGTATCCATAATGGGCAATATCCCCTATCTGTAGGATGGAAAAAATGGGGAATAAAACACAAGACTCATGGAAGCTCTCAACTCAGGGAAGACTCAAGATCAGCAGTACCTAATCCAAATAGCTTCAATTGAAAGTTTCAGAACAGATCATTATAGAGGGATTTTCAGTCTCTACTGCGTTCTTCATCAATTAAGCAATTACCAGAACGATCAAAGCTCGCGTGACTAGAATCGGTATACGTTATTTCTTTCATTTGCTCTGTACCAATTTCAGACACGCTGGCTACTATCGTCTTTGTAATCCCTTTACTTATGGATAAGACAGTGATGCTGAAAATCCTTCCATACTCATCTGTATTAAAGGTTTCGAACCAAAACCACGAGTTGGAAGCTTCAGTGCAACTCACATGCAGGGTGCTTAATGTTGAGTGGCCTTTCAGACGTTTTGGAAGAACCACAAATTATATCAGACTGTTTGTTTATTCTAGGGGGGTGCTCTGATTTCTGAAATATCTTCATTATTTTAAATGTCATATTTGGTTACTACTAATTAATTTAGTAGTCCTAGAAAAAAGTCCTAGAAAAAAAAACCTTCGCTGTTCAATCTGGTATTTTGGTTATTTATTTTTTTACCATGCATGTGAGCATGAATTGAGCTTACTGTTAATAATTCTAGGATATACGGCAAAATGTACAGAGTGCTGAAAACGGAGGGTCAAACTTGAACAAGTTTATTCTTAGTCTATATATAATGTATAGAAATATATCTTTTCTGTGTTTTATAAATGTATATCCACCAGAAGCCCCCATCCGAAATATCACTGAAAACCCTCAGATACAAATTTTCAACCCCATATTACGAGTATTTGTAGTTCACTGAAACGTTTGTACTGAACTGAAGTGTTTGTAGTCAACGTGAGTAGTCACGTTGACTACTCACCGTGAAGCGCCCTGTATACATCCAAGTTATGGTTTCTTGACTACCTCAAATTTAAGTTTGTTGATTTAAATTGTAATATCCAATAAAAAATTACTTTTAACTTCAATTAATATACAGACTGCGTTCTTGATGTAAACAGTAAACTGGAGAGTAGGTGTTATTATGGTTATTGATAATCTTATTGGATAGCGGTTTCTGTGACATAATGTCGACCATGCCCACTGTAGAAAATTCCCATGGCAATTATTGATTCACTTTTACAATACGTTAATATCACGGGAAGCTGTCGATATGTATTTTAAAATGGTGTGGTTTACATTTCGTGCACATAAAATTTAATGTAATATAAAATTATATGAAAACAGGTGGTTACCGTTCGTTCTTTTGAAGTACTCCGTATAGTTGATACATTTTAAAATGGTGTCGCTAACATTTCGTGCACACAAATGTGCAATTCAATGTGAAATTATAAGAAATAAGGAGGTGTCCATTTGTCGCGAATGGACTCGTTCGGGCGCCACTTTTACCCAATTACTCGCTATTGTGCTGAAGTTACGCCCATCGCACATTAGCACCATTGTGCTGGACACATAACAGCCCCGCCATGACCTTACATGACGTGACAACTTCCGAAGTCCGGCTGATGTCCGCTCGGGACCCAGTGGCGCGGCAGCCGCACATATTTCACGTCTAACTGTTCGTGACAGAGAGAAATGGAACGTATTTTAAGAAACACTTTTTGCTGTCACGAAAAACCGTTATGTTGACGATTATAATTAAACATAGTAACAAGATTAAATGTTTTAACCCCGAACTTTGATATTTTGCTGTTATAAGGAAAACTTATGCATGCGTACTTCGTCGCATGCGGTCGAATTTTGTAAAACCAGTTTGAACGGTAGTGGAATGTGACGTAGGGTCATCCTAGGAGTAGGCTCATAATTTTTTTTCTATAATGGTTACTTTTTTAATTTGGTACCTATCCTTTTATGAACACATTGATGATACAATTTCATTGCTCATACAATTTATAAATATATAACATTATATCATACCTACATATCATAATCATAACAGTATAAAACAAAGTCGCTTCCCGGTGTCTGTCCCTACCTATGTATGCTTAGATCTTTAAAACTACGCAACGGATTTTGATGCGTTTTTTTTAAATAGATAGAGTGATTCAAGAGGAAGGTTTACATGTATAATACATGCATAATATAGTAGAGAAACACTGATAATTTTAGATGTTTCTAATGTGATGTCGTAAACCGTGCGAAGCCGGGGGCGGGTCGCTAGTACTAATAAACTAAGCTAATAACGAACCATTACAGAAAGTTACATATACTCAGTGACATGGAAATTGCAACACCAAGAAGGGGTAGGAATTTTTTGACCAAACCTGGCAGAAACATTTAACTATTCAACGGTAATAATTGATTAAAATTTCGTTGCGATAGATCAAGTGGTAATGGCATACCTGACACTTTTGTCACTTGTTGTTAACATTATTAATAGGTGTATTCCTTGCGAGCTTTGGTAAAGTTTTCTCTTGTCATACTTTTGTTTAAAGTGTTGTCAGTGTGAGAACGTGGAAATTACCGCCAGTTAAGTGAATTTGACAACGGTCGAATTGTTGGCTTACGCGAAGGTGCTTTTTGCACCATGGACTAGAAAGGGTCAGGAAAGTCGCAGAAGAGGAACCGGGGGGCGAATACAAACTAATGAAGTGCAGGACCGCCACTTTCGTCTAATGGCATTAAGAGACCGATTCTCCAGTACCAGAGTAATTGCTGATCAATTGTTAGGTAATGAAGGTTGTCTTGTAATCCTTCGAACTTTTTTACCGTTGAATCAGGGATTTCGGCATGCAATCCTATAGGCCACAGATTGTGTTACAACTTACGGTTCAATACCGACAGCAACATTTGGTGGTGTAGGTTGCGGATGCACTGGAACCTGGAGTGGCATAGTTCATAGTGGCATGTTCAGTGATAAGTCCTGATTCTATTTAGAGATGCATGATGGACGATGGCAGACAAGACGTGGGGAACGTCGCAATGTTCAATTTTCTGTTGACAGACATGTGAATCAAACCGTGGGGGTTGTGGTATGGGGTGCTATTGCATATGGAAATAGGTGTCATTTGGTGTCCATACAATTGGTGTCCATACATTGGCAATATGAACGCCCATCGTTACGTTAACGAAGTGGTGAAACCACATATCTTCAGCAGATCGAAGACCCACAACTTTTCCAGCAAGATAGTTCACGTCCTCAAGCTGCGAGGACTCTTACACGGTTCGAGGAAGCCCATGTTAGTCTCTTACCAATAAAACATGTGTGGAACTTTGTAGGAAGAAGATTGAGGCAATTAGCGAATCCTCCGCAGATACTGGAAGCTCTCCGAGATGAATTGCAGGCTGGTTGAGACACAATACACCAAGAGGACATAGACCACTTACTAGATAAACGTTTCTGCCAAGTTTGGTCAAAGAATTCCTACCACTTCTTGGTGTTGCAATTTGTATGTCACTGAGTATATAAGCATAGTTATTAGGTAGAGAATTACCCTCAAATACAGTATATTTTTATTTTCAGTCTCTTTGTTCTTTTCAAAAGAGCATAGATTCTAAAGAACATAGATAGTAACATTCGTCTATCTGCTCTGGAACTGAATTTCGTCAATATTAAAACTTTTCAGATGCTTAGAAAATATATAATAAGCAAAACAGATGAAAACATTGACGAAAGGATTATGAAGACTGCAAATCCAGTGGCAAGCAATATATTCTACACACAGAGCTACATTACAATCTACAATCGAAATTGGATATGCCAATGATACAGAAATGTATTGCATTCCTGAGTTAGACACTACATGAGCTTATATTTGCTGGTTACTTTCTAAAGGTGTAATTTCGTACAGAAAGTTACTCAAAATAAGAAAAGGTACTCTCAAATAAATTTGCTATTTGAATATGTGCGTATGTCCTTGCTCGTGGTGTTAGCTCTGTCGAAAGAAACGATATTGTCTTATATCGCTAGTTAACTTTAATTTTATTGGTATGCCTGGATGCCTGATATTGGTTGGATGATAAATGATTTTCTTTATTGATAATCACATTCATGATAGTACAGGAACCACACACTTTTTTATTTTTGAATAAATATACAGTAGAACCCCGATTATCCGTGCTCCACGGGACCGGAGGAGGCACGGAAAATTGAAAAGCACGGATAATCCGAACACTTATTTCTTACATATATATGTATACATAATTAAAAGATAACAGAAAAAAATCTCATAAAATTGCATAAAAAACAGAATTCTACATAAGTAAACTTTTACAATAAATAAGAAAAATAAAAACTCTAGATATTTAGGTTAACTTGCATTTACATAAAACGGATATGTATATAAATAAAAGTCTATCACTTTGGTCTGTGTTCGTCGATCGTTTCCGTCGAGTAATTTACGGTGACGCTATTTCGATACTTCAAAAATGCAATTTCAATAATGGGAAATCATGGCACGGATAATCCGTAGCCCGGATAACCCGCGCACAGATAATCGGGGTTCTACTGTACCTACAAAATAGTTTTTTTGTAATACAAGGTGGGAATACAAGGTATGCCACTAAAAAAGGGAAAAAATCAGTTCAATTGTCACTGGCATAAAAAATAAACTTCCTGTTTTACACAATTTTTATTGCAAACAAAATAAGGCCAATTCTCAACCAGTCACCCAGCTATTTTGTTGATTTCAATAGTACACCGATTATTATATTAAAAATCTAATAACGATAGTAGTACGTAAAAACGACCTCATGGGAGCGAGTGCGTTTGGAGCATCGCCGGAATGGCATTAGTATCTGCAAAAAACGAAATGGCCTGCTTTAACCGTATGTTATTACTTATTTCACATAGGAGCGGCGATACGACCTTTCGCCTGAGATATTTTTTTGTCGGGAGCGAAACCGCAATAAAGTCCATCTAAGTGGATAAACAGTATTCGTTAAGGGCTGTTTCTCATTTATCCGACACCCAGTGGTCGCCCATCCATCTTCCTCTGGCGTTGATGCGATGCTGATGGCATCTCCCACTGTCTGGATAATTCGCCCGTGTGATCCGCAAAATAGATGATTGCTATCTAAGGTGAAACCGGCTTCCGCGCCATTGTTCGACTCTCGCCGATTTTCACATTTCATTTCTCGGATCTTTTGTACTCGCGTCTAGTCAAAATAGCGTCATATTGCCTCTTCTGGCGTTTTTCTTGTATTTTATACATCAGCGGATAGATTAACTGTTAAAGGAAAATCGAAAACTTATTAACGTTTTCCGGGAAGCGCTGGCAGAGCCCCACATCTGCTGTAATAACGTTTGGAATGAAGCTGTAGTAAGAGGAAAGTAAACGGAGTAGGTACACAGAAAGTATGTCAATGATAGGCTTTATTTTATTGTATTATTTTATTATATAAAATTGCTTTTATATAAATATATTGTTTGCCTTATCATTAGAGACAGTAGGTTAATAATATATTTCAGGACCAGTCTTCACTCGACTGGAATATTTTTCTAAAGATCCATCCAAAAAAAACGTCATCAAATCTGGCTATGAACGAGAGAAATACAACAACATTGTTGTTGTCAAAATTTTGCCAAATGACTGTCACAATTGTAAAATAAATAATGGCTGTCACATAATGTAACAGGATTATAAAGAGCAAAGGGCCATACGGAAAATTTTTAACATTGTGACTCAGATTTTCAAAATGGTATTTTTCTTCGATGGCCCATGATGATCTGCCTTTAACCCTAGAATATTATGGAAATCGACGCGTACAATTTTTTATAAAAAATAAAAAAGTCAGATTCTTGATGACCATGTGGCTCATCGATATTTGACATCAAAATTTTAGGGCTGAAAGATATTGTCATAAGACATATTTTGGCAAGGCGGCAAGTTGTAACTAATTTTGTGTAGCCGCTAGGGGGCGTCAACATTTTTTGTTACTTTTTGTTAAAATTCTGTCAAAAATGGGTTTCAATCTATGCATTGGGACGAAAATCATCGAAATTAATAGTAATAATGATATGCAAGAAGATGGGGCATAATATATTTTTTTCGATGATTTTCGTCCCAATGTATCGATTGAAACCCATTTTTGGCGGAATTTTAACAATAAGTTACAAAAACATTGACGCCCACTAGCGGCCACAAAAAAATAGTTACAATTTGCTGTCAAATTGTAACTATAATGCCAAAATATGTCTTATGACAATAACTTTCGGCCCTGAAAGTTTCATATCCAATATCGATGAGCCACGTGGTCATCAAGAATCTGACATTTTAATTTTTTATAAAAAATTGTACGCGTCGATTTCCATAATATTCTAGGGCTAGTGGCAGATCGTCATGGGTCATCGAAGAAAAATACCATTTTGAAAAATCGAGTCACAATGTTAAAAATTTTCACTTATGACCCTCTGCTCTTTAAGATTAAAAATAGAAATACGTGTTTTTTGGTCGGCCAACTTTGATTTCGTATTTTTTTAGTATTGGCTGCGTTGCACGAGAGGACTTGGCCTGGAAATTTTTCGTGCAGCAAGACAATCATCTGGTGGACGATTTGGCAGGTAGCGCCATCCTGCTGAATCCATACGTCTTCAATATTAACACCATTCAAATACGGCCACAAAAAGATCACAATTATATTGCGGTAACGTTCTCCATGAACGATTACGTGATTTCCATCCTCATCTTGGCAAAAGTGCGGCCTGATTACTCCACGTAACCGAATCCATCAAAATTCATTATTGCACAGTAAAGTGCTTCACAGCAACTAATCGAAGTAAACACAGGTGGTAAAACTGATACAGCCAATGCCACCCACCCAACTACAAAAAAAGTGGCGCGCAATTTAAATCCGGCGTTCTTCTTGGGAGACCCTTTACATCATGATGTTTCCTAAGTAATCTGAAAAACTTAAGGATGTAGTTCACTGCAAGTATTTGTTTATAATTCACTTCACTCTTTATTCAATTTACTTATTCAGTGTTTATATTGTATAGTGACTACCTAAAAAAAAAATAACAACCGAAACAACAAGAAACGGCAATTTAAAATGTTTTTAATTGCTCTAGAGATTATCGAAAGAAATCTAACAGAAAATAAAATTCTAACGTTCTGTATCTCAAAAAACTAAGCCACTTAGGACAAAACTTTATATGACCTTTTCTTCATAAAACCACTTTAAGAATCCCTTATTGTTGTTGAAACCTATTTGTGAACGTATTTTTCTATATAAATGATGTTCTGATCATCCTCAAAAAATGTATCCATCCCAGTTACGTCAGGACTTAACTAAACAAGTTAATTCTTTTTTTCAAATTGGAAGTAACTATAATTATGTGTACATCCATATTTCTTATAGTTACCCCATTAATCTTATCCCATACGTAATTATAATTGTATATTTTGTATGCATAAATATATTACTATTGTAATACGCACCATATATCGGGCACCTACGAACTATTTTAGTATTTGTGACGTTCTTCCATAACCTATTAAATCTGAGAAATAAATAGGGCTTGTATTGTTAAATAGTACACCATGTATATTTTTCTACATGCATAGGTATATTAATACCTATGTATTAATTTACAAATCGTTCTGACTACGTAGGCATCAAAATTATCAATTTTTTATAGAGAAAAGCTATTTTAGATGCATACTTTTTAACACGCTCGCTATTTACTACATCGCCAAATCAAGTTATATAACTTTAAAAAAATCCACATCTATTTCAGATACAATTGATTCAATTTCCCTATGCATAACTTCACTAGTTACTGCAGCAACATTTACAACTCACACGTCTAAAATACAACAGCAATGGAACAAAATGTTTGAACAATATTATCAAATTATCTGGATGTTCCGCTCCAGCTTTCCTCGTTTCGTTTACATTGTTTCGTGAAATAATTGTACTGTGAAGTAATGTCTAAATTCGCGCAAGATGCGCCTACGTATACATACGCCAAGAGCTAATTTAACTGCAAATTGGAGGGGTGGTTCTCTAGTTAATAGAAATGAATATCCCAAAATCCGGAGCGTACTTATGTAAAGCGTGTTTCACACTTCGTTGGTATACCTGGTACGTATTAGATCGACGTTTAAGTTCGTAACATTTTTTATAAGTACATAACTTCGAAATACATACATAAAATATAACGAGAAATCCAAAAAAAAAAACCTCATCAAAGTTGGCCTAGTAAAAAGACGTATTTCTATCTTAAATTTATAAACTTATTTAATTTTCAAAGCTGTTGGTTGCATTATATGCCATTATTTATTATACAATTGTGACAGTCACTTGTCAAAAGGTTGACATAACCGAAAAGCTTCTCTCGTTCATAGCCAACTTTGATGACGTTTTTTTGTGGATGTCTCTTATATAACCGATATATACAGTGCTGGTCAAAAATCTCCCCTCGTATCTTTTGAACGGTTATACTTAGACTGATGAAATTTGGAAAGTGAAAATAATTTTTGTTGGATTTTTTGGATGCATTTTGTTGGAACGGAATTTACAAGTTACCAAATTCATCTGGTCCAGAATTTCAAGAATCAACGGCTCAATAGCGTTTTGTAATATCTCCAGATACACTTCACCGATTAGGTTAGTATTCAAAAATACAGGCTCAACTTTGTGGTTTCTAAGAATACATGCTCAGACATTTACCTTTGCTGGAAACTGTGTATGTTTTTCACGAAACATATGAGGATTTGTGTCTCTCCAATACCTCACATTTTGACTATTAGCATTTCCATTTACATATAAAGTACTTTCCTCACTGAAACAAATTATTTTTACATAGTATGGTTGGTGGCCAATTTTAGTGGACATATTTTCACAGAATTCCAGTCTTCGGTCGGGGTCGTCATTTGAGATTTGATGCACCATTTTTAATTTGTATGATTGAAATTTGTTTCCAAAAATTGCTGCCTCCCGACAGATCTTGGAAACGGCTTGCAAAATATTTGTGAAATTTGTGATTATTTTTTTCATAATCACCGCATAAATGCAGTGTTTTTATACTTCAAAGTCTACGACGTGTTTTTCTCGACATTATGGGATCTGTAAACGTTGTGGTAATTTGAGTTTTTCCTTCATCCCAACATTTCGTCTTTGAGATTTTACAATAGTTGTATCTTTAAGCAAAATACAAATTTTGCAAAAATCACAAGTATTAAAAGATTTTACTTTACACTCGGTGATTATGAAAAAAAAAATTCGCAAATGTTTTGCAAGCCGTTTCCAAAATCTGCCCGGAGGCAGCCATTTTCGAAAAAAAATTTGTTCTCCCTGAAGACTCTTTGCCATTATAGCCTTCTGCTTAGGTTTAGTAATCACCTCCTAAAATATGGTGTGGGTCCCATATGAGTCCGGAAATACGAGCATGTCAAATTCCACCGGCCGCCACTGAGTATTGCAACAAGTAAAGGAAAAAATTTCCTTACCTAATAACCAATAGATGCTTTATATTTTTGTTTAATGCGAACTGTAAAGGTACGCCCATGACGTTTTATTCCGCTTTTCGATTTAGCACTTCTACCATCTACTGTTTGTCTTCCGCGCTAGAACACTAGCAAATCTCATCAACGGATAACAGTCTCGATTATAAAACAAATATAACTATATAATATTCTAAATTAAAATTGGAGAAAGATTATATTGGAATTAAGTTATTAGTAGTTATTAATAATTGAAGGGCCAATTGGAGGAAAGTCAATCAATGTAAGGCAAATGAAAGGTACCTTTCAATAAAAAAAAAACTTAGCCTTTAATTTTTCTATATTATACTTTTACTTGATTTCTCACTTTACTTTATACTTTACTTGATCATTTTTTTCTCGTTTCTGTCGTTTATTGACTTACAATGACACATTTACAGAACAAGTAAATCCTAATTCGAACAATTTGAAATTTCCAGCGGTCAGGTTGTAATGTTTGTCAGTGATAGTGCTGCATGGGTATACATTAGGGTGATTCGTTTTGAACGACTATTTTTTTTTGTTCGCTCCCCCTGAATTCTCTGAAATTCCCTGAAAATTTGAGCCCTTAATTTTACTTCTAAGTACTTTTTTTAAATTTAAAGATTTGCCATTTAAAATACATAGAAAATTTAAGATTTTTTTCAATTTTCTACAACTTGGTGGCATTTAACGCTACTGCAATGAACTTAGGTGTGATTTAAAGGTAATTAGTTCTTCTTTGAAAGTACTTACAGCATTTTTACCTAACCTCATATATTTTGATATGTACAGCTCACTGAAGTCATATTAGCACTGGAAAATCATATTTTTCGCAGTTTTCGGCGAAACCGTCAAAGTTACAGAAAAACTGCAAAGGCGTTTTTTGTAGGAAATTTAAATTCCCTACAAAAAAGGTCCTATGCATTATAATGATAAAATGCAGAGTTGAGCAAATAAACGTATATACGAGGTGTGTAAATTAAGTAATGAGACTGGCAACGTAGCGCCCAATCTAACAACTTCAGTACAAGTTTAAACTTGTTAGAGTCATTAATTTATTCTTTGTGACTGTTTTCGTAAACCGGTTTTTTCTAATGCGTTTTAAATATAAGTGACATTAATTTTGAGTAACGGTGTCCTATCAGGTTTTACTTCAGACTTGGATACAGCGCGCAATGGAAATTTTTGCAAACCGACACGCCTATGGAGACAGTGTTTTTTCTAGAGCCTAGGTTTTTCGGTGGTTTAAGGCATTCTCAGAAGGAAAAGAGTCGACTGCAGATGAATCACGCAGCGGAAGGTCTTCATCTTCAAGAACTGATGAAAAAAGTCGATAGAATACGGCATCTTGTGCGTGGAGATCATCGGTTGATGAAAAGAATGACGGGGGAAGAGTTAAATTTGAATCACACCAATGTTCATCAGATTTTGACTAACGAATTGGGGATGAGAAAAAATGGTTCCAAAAAACCTTTCGCAGAAACAAAAGGACATCCAGGAGAGAAAGGTGTCTTGATTTTTTTGGAATCGATTGAAAATGATCCCCATTTCATAGAACGTGTCATTACTGGTGATGCGACTTGGGTGTTTGAGTACGACCCAGAAACCAAGCGCCAAGGCATGGAATGGCACAGTTCAAACTCTCCAAGACCCAAAAAAGCAAGAATGAGCAAGTCGAAAATCAAATGCATGCTGATTTGCTTTTTTGATAGCCAGGGGATTGTCATCAAAGAGTTTGTGCCTCCAGGCCAAATAGTACATCAACACATTTACAGAGAGGTTCTTGAAAAACTTCGAAAAAGGGTCACGTGTGTGAGACCAAACATCAAGAACAACTGGATGTTGCATCATGACACCGCACCTTACACTTCACAGTAGGTGTTGCTTTATAATCCTGTAATATCATTACTCTGCAAATGTTAATTTTAATTTAATTTAGTGCAGGCGAAGCCAATGGATATTAATTAAAATTTGTTGCAGTGGCAGCGGGTGCGAAGAATTGTAGTTTGCGCAACCCCCAAAAATTCATCGAAATAACGCCATCTTTGTTTTCTTTCAATCGTATTACAAGTAGAAAGTAGTTCATTTGTGACAACATACCTACATATTTGTTGCTATCGTCGTATACTTGTCAGGATGTTCGATCTATCATAGGAAGTAAGTTTTTCTCAGAAACGGCTGAGAGAAATAATTTTTTTGTGAAAGGCAAATCACATTTACTTACCTTCACTCAAAATTAAGGCAAGAATAAAAAAAATGTGTCTTAACGACGCTAAGCGTCGCGACGGATTAAATTGTTTTTTCAGCGACATTCCCTTTTTGCTTTACTGTCACAAAGGTAGATTGATTATGAGTTCTTTTTCAATTTAACGTTTTTTTTGGATATACATTAAGGATATATGCTAATGCAAATAAGAACCGAGTAATAAACCGTATTCAACTTTAAAAACTCCCAGGATTTAACTCTTGCCTATTCAGCATTTTATAATCCTAGAATTTATTGGGTTTTAAAAATATCTACTTATATTTCAAATTTATTTTCTTGACGCCTCTCTGATTGTTAGTTTAGGATAAGTGTGAAACTATGTGTGAAGAACAGTTTTTGGTTTAACTTTTTGGTGAAAAAAATAAATACATAGCTATTTATTAATGTAATTATTATTATTCTTTGAATTTGAATAGAGACAAATGGGTTATGCACAAAACAATTTGTGCATAACCCAAATTGCTTCAAATCAAAACAAATCACTGCTGCCTGTGCTGAATTAGGTGGAGCTGTTTTAAGAAAAGTAAATTCTAATTAACTAAGAAAACGTTACGAGTTGTGCTTAAATAACAAATGGTGCTCATATTGAACATTTATTAACTGTTAATTTTACTTGTTATTTTATTTATTCATTTGTAAAGATTTCAAATAGACATTTGTATGTATGTATATATATTGTTTATTATTTAGGTATCTAAAGATATCTGTTTATTACAAATTATACAATATTTCAGTTAATAAAACCTAGGTTTAATGTTTTCTGTTGTAAATGAAAACACATTTACTATATGTTGAACTTGGCAATAGTGTCGGAAAAATGCAATTTTAAATGTTGCAATATTTATTATAGAGGATTTCACTGGGAAATCGACAGTAACTTTTGAAATAGTGAAAATATGAAAAACGCATACAAAATTAATGTAAAAATCAAAAATATTTTTACAGAGACAAAAACAGATAAGTATATTGCAAAAAAATTGAGGGGTCGCGACGCTTAGCATCATTAAGCTGTATTTTATATTTCCGTCTTAATATTTAGTAAAAACAAGTAAACTGAAATACTTTTATACAGAAATTATATTCATTTAGCTAGCAGTACAAGAAAAAGAGATAAGGCACTCTATGATAAATCGACCATAACTTTTTAAATATTCAAGATACAGAAAAATGTTAAATAGGAAAAAGAACTCATAATTAATATATCTTTATAATTGCAAAGTGAAAAAAGCTATGAAAAAAAATGTTTTTTGAGGCGTCGCGACGCTTAGCGTCGTTGAGACACATTTTTTTGTTCTTGCCTTAGTTTTGCCTAAGTTTGATTTCTTGCCTTATTTTTGCCTTCCACAAAAAATAATTTCTCTCAGCCGTTTCTGAGAAAAACTCAGTTCCTATGATAAATCGATCACCCATACATAGATCGTAATTAACAACATCAATGAGCCATCACCCACCACCACTGACTCCACCCGCTTAGAAATCAACAGACGGCATTATTTATCAAAGGTTGCATGTAGCAATGCAGCTACGTTTTTCGTATACACACATGCGCATTAGCGGATGATTTCCTTACGTAAATATCTCGCTAAGTGTTAAAAAGTCAGGTCTACATTCCAAGTGCAGACTATTGCGGTCCGAGTTAGTTAAATTAGCTCGCATCGCTGTTCGCACTATTTGTATATTAGGGTGATTCGTTTTGAACGACTTTTTTTTGTTCGCTCCCACAGCAAAATATTGTTCTACATACAGAAAAAAATCCCTGAAAATTTGAGCCATTAATTTTACTTTTTTTTTTTTATTTTAAAAATTTCCCATTTAAAATACATAAAAAATTTAAGATTTTTTTTTCAATTTCCTACAACTTGGTGGCATTTAACGCTACTGCAATGAACTTAGATGTGATTTAAAGGTAATTAGTTCCTCTTTGAAAGCACTTACAGCATTTTTACCTTACCTCATATACTTTGATATGTACAGCTTACTGAAGTCATATTAGCACTGGAAAATCATATTTTTCATATTTTTCGGCGAAACCGTCAAAGTTTCCGCGATACCTCTAGGCGCGTTGTTCAAGTCCCGGCCGGGGTAGCGATTTTTAATTGTCTCGCTTTCTCCGTCAGGGCTTGATATCCAACCACTAATACACTAGTGTATAGGTGTGGATACATAGATGCCAATCCAACCGCACATGCCCTAGATTTGGTAATGTTCTGAGTTTTCTGGGTTTCCTCAGTCGCTCCCAGTGCGCCATGGCAAATAATAATAATAGCCACTCCTTCCCGCACAGGTCCCTGAGAGGACCTCTGGGGTTACTCTTCCGAGTAATTATAGGGTGAGTATTATTATTATTATTATTATTATTATTATATTATTAATGAAAAAGTCAGTTTTACGTTCTTAAAACTACGGAAAAAGCGATATTATCTGAAGTAAAACTGATTTTCTTGTTCAAGAATTATTTCTTTATCACTAGATGTATTATATTAATGAGTAAGTTCAATTAAACTTTGTTTAAATAATACAAACAATTAAAAATATTTTTTTAAACAGAAAAATGCCATCCGTTAATCCAAATTAATTTTTTTATAATGTATGGAATTTAACCTAAAAGTAAATTATTCATATTTTTAATGGAAAATAAAAGGTTGACTATCCCAATTAAGTAGAAAATCATGTCTAAATTAATTTTAAACAATTGATAATAATCCGAGAACACACTTTTCTTTGTTTATATCGCTACAGGTTAACTGAATATCGAATTTCTTCTTTAGTTGAAGTAAAGAAGAAATTCGATTTTCTTTGTTTATATCACTACAAGTAAACTGAATATCTGTTTCTGTTTTTGTTTAAAAATATTTTTAATTGTTTGTATTATTTAAAGCAAAGTTTAATTGAACTTAATCATTAATATAATCCATCTAGTGATAAAGAAATAATTATTGAACAAGAAAATTATTTTTACTTCAGATAATATTGTTTTTTCCGTAGTTTTAAGAACGTAAAACTGAGTTTGTCATTAATATTCGGTAGGTTAATTTATAAAATAGGTACTCTATATCTTCTCAACTCTGCATTTTATCATTATAATGCATAGGACCTTTTTTGTAGGGAATTTAAATTTCCTAAATTAAATGTGTTTTCATTTACAACAAAGAACATATTAAACCTAGGTTTTATTAACTGAAATATTGTATAATTTGTAATAAACAGATATCTTTAGATACCTAAATAATAAACAATATACATACATACATACAAATGTCTACTTGAAATCTTTACAAATGAATAAATAAAATAACAAGTAAAATTAACAGTTAATAAATGTTCAATATGAGCACCATTTGTTATTTAAGCACAACTCGTAATGTTTTCTTAGTTAATTAGAAGTTACTTTTCTTAAAACAGCTCCACCTAATTCAGCACAGGCAGCAGTGATTTTTTTTTTCAAATCAAAACACAAATTGTTTTGTGCATAACCCATTTGTCTCTATTCGAAATAAAAAATAATAATAATTACATTATTAATAGCTATGTATTTATTTTTTTCACCAAAAAGTTAAACCAGAAACTGTTCTTCACACATAGTTTCACACTTATCCTAAACTAACAATCAGAGAGGCGTCAAGAAAATAAATTTGAAATATAAGTAGATATTTTTAAAACCCAATAAATTCTAGGATTATAAAATGCTGAATAGGCAAGAGTTAAATCCTGGGAGTTTTTAAAGTTGAATACGGTTTATTACTCAGTTCTTATTTGCATTAGCATATATCCTTAATGGTGTGAAATTTAGAAATAGACTATTTGGTAGGTTATGTAGTTGCAAATCGGCCATAAATTTTGAAATAATGAAGATTTAAAAAAAATAAGAATAAAAAATAGTATTTTTAGAAAAATATTGTGGCATCGCGATGCTTAGCATCGTTAACTATATTGTTTATTTCTATCTCAAAAGGCAGAAGCTTCTGGCTTTAGTAAAGGCAAGTAAATTGATACTCTTTACAGAAATTATATGCATTTAGTAGCTAGCACTTTACGAGAAAAACAAATAGTGCACTCAACAATAAATCGACCATAACTTTAAAAAAAAATTTAAATTGAAAAAGAACTCATAATCAATCTACCTCTGTGACAGTAAAGCAAAAAGGGAATATTGCTGAAAAAACAATTTAATCCGTCGCGACGCTTAGCGTCGTTAAGACACATTTTTTATTCTTGCCTTAATTTTGAGTGAAGGTAAGTAAAAGTGATTTGCCTTTCACAAAAAAATTATTTCTCACAGCCGTTTCTGAGAAAAACTCACTTCCTATGATAAATCGAACACCCTGACAAGTATACGACGATAGCAACAAATATGTAGGTATGTTGTCACAAATGAACTACTTTCTACTTGTAATACGATTGAAAGAAAACAAAGATGGCGTTATTTCGATGAATTTTTGGGGGTTGCGCAATCTACAATCCTTCGCACACGCTGCCACTGCAACAAATTTTAATTAATATCCATTGGCGTCGCCTGCACTAAATTAAATTAAAATGAACATTTGCAGAGTAATGATATTACAGGATTATAAAGCAACACCTACTGTGAAGTATAAGGCGCGGTGTCATGATGCAATATCCAGTTGTTCTTGATGTTTGGTCTCACACACGTGTCCCTTTTTCGAAGTTTTTCAAGAACCTCTCTGTTGATGTACTATTTGGCCTGGAGGCACAAACTCTTTGATGACAATCCCCTGGCTATCAAAAAAGCAAATCAGCATGCATTTGATTTTCGACTTGCTCATTCTTGCTTTTTGGGTCTTGGAGAGTTTGAACTGTGCCATTCCATGCCTTGGCGCTTGGTTTCTGGGTCGTACTCAAACATCCAAGTCACATCACCAGTAATGATACGTTCTATAAAATGGGGATCATTTTCAATCAATTCCAAAAAAATCACAAAAAGACACTTTTCTCTCCTGGATGTCCTTTTGTTTCTGCGAAAGGTTTTTTTGGAACCATTTTTTCTCATCCCCAATTCGTTAGTCAAAATCTGATGAACAGTGGTGTGATTCAAATTTAACTCTTCCCCCGTCATTATTTTTGTCAAACGATGATTTCCACGCACAAGATGCCGTATTCTATCGACGTTTTCATCGGTTCTTGAAGATGAAGGCCTTCCGCTGTGTGGTTCATTTTCAGTCGACTCTCTTCCTTCTGAGAATGCCTTAAACCACCGAAAAACCTAGGCTCTTGAAAAAACCCTGTCTCCATAGGCGTGTCGGTTTGCAAAAATATCCATTGCGCGCTGTATCCAAGTCTGAAGTAAAACCTGATAGGACACCGTTACTCTAAATTAATGTCACTTATTTTTAAAACGCATTAGAAAAAACCGGTTTACGAAAACAGTCACAAAGAATAAACAAATGACTCTAACAAGTTCAAACTTGTACTGAAGATGCATTACATGTTAACTTACCGCCCTTCCAAGTCCCGTTTCCGCAAAGTTGCCAATGTTGCCCGGGCGCTACGTTGCCAGTCTCATTACTAGTGTTGGGAATAATCGAATTATTTTCACTATCGAATTAGTAGTAATAATTCATATTTAAAAATCGAATTAATAATTCGAATTATTATTAGTAGAATTTAAATTATAGCGAGGGGCGATGGCTGCAGATTAAACAACAAAGCTAAAAAAAAAAAAGGTCATCAGAGGCAACGGCATTCCCCCGCATTCCCCGCATTCCCCGCATTCCCCAGTCGGAGTACTACTACTAAATAATAAATACTACTAATTTTTATCTCGATATATCGAATTAGATAATCGAATTAGTTAGTTTTAATTAACTATCGAATTATTTAATTCGAATTTTCGCAACACTACTCATTACTTAATTTACACACCTCGTGTATACATTTATTTCGTAATCCCCTGCCCTATAATTGGATTTCTGCATGGATAATGTAATCATTAAATAAATAAATGAATAAATAAATAAATACAAATATATTTAAGAGCGTTAAAATTTCTAACTTTAACGACTTGATAGTGATTGGTTAAATAATTTCTGAACCATGAGAATGATCTTTGGGTGAGGTTGTAGTGTTCCAATTTCTTTAACAGTTGTTGATGATTTATGTATAACATCAAACGCTTTGCTAAAATCTAAGAAATCTAAGAACGACGTAAGTAACTTGCTTTTTATCAATGGATGTGGCAAATTCAGATATCACTTTTAATATAGCTGTGGTTGTACTGTGTTGTTTTATAAATCCAGATTAGTAAGTCGAAAGAATACTATTATGGGTAAGATGATTCTATAATTCAATACTAATAAACTTTTCATGTAGTTTGAATAAACAATGTAATACGCTTATCGGTCATAAATAGGTGTAGTCTTCTGCATACTGCACTTTTGACAGATGTGTTACTATAGCTTTTTTTCCACAATGTTGGTATGATTCCATTATCAAGGGAATAATTTAAAATGTGAGTAGGCGCTATTGCAATAGGAGAAGATAAACTTGAGCATACGCAAGTTAATGTTGTCACATCCATACGCGTTTGATTTTATTATATGTAGAATTTTTTCCACGCAACCGTAGTAACGCTGGACAGATCCATTTCTTTTATAATTTAAATAACAAAAAACTAACAGATGATCTGTTATCCCTAGGAGATCCAGAATCATCTTTGTTATTTATGAAGATAATGTCGATTAAAGTGGAGGAATTCTCTGCGATTCTTATCGGACCACAGATAATTTGTTGTAGGTCAAAGCATCAACTAATGTTTCACACGTTACGTTAAGGCAACGTATTTGTCTAAAAAAAATCTATGTTAAGGTTTCCTATTAGTAAAATATTTTCAATGTGCAATTAATATTACTAAGCACTGTTTCTAGCTTTATAAGGCAACTCATGTCTGCATCAGGAGGTCTGTGTATTACACCTAATAAAATTTGGGTTTCATTAAATTGAACTTGAATCCATAGTTGTTCTAAACTCAATTGGCTAATATAAGTAACATCAATTTCTATGCATTTAAAACAATTTTTGAGCAGAAACCTCTTTTTATTCAGATCGTAACTGATATCTAGGAAGTCGAAAGTTATCTGCAATGTGTATCGGTTTAAGCCAAGTTTCACTGCAAGCAATTAGATCATAACACAGGACCACACATTTTTGGTAAAAACCACACACTTATACGTATTTTTGGTCGCTGAAAAAGAATCCGTTGTCCGTTTCCCTGTGTCACGTCTGAATTTTGCGTAAATCAAGGAAATATAACCTCAAAAGCATGTAAAAATAAAGCAGCATAAAAAAAACAACAAGTTTTGTAGCAGAAAGGCATTATACCATTCCATATGTTTTTTTTTTTTTTGTATACTGAACACGATTTTGAGATCAGAATTGTTCTATAGGTCGTGCGAGGGGACTCACCTTTTAAAAAAAACACGTTTATATGGAAATATTTTATACTTGTGACGAGGTTGACTACTTATACCAATAAAAAATGTATTTATTTTAGTTATTTTGGAGGTTATGTCTTAATACTCAGCATATGAAAAAAATTGTGATCCAAAACATTTTCAGCACACCAATAAACATATGGCATGGAATCTGACATTTCTACCACAAAACTTTTTTTTATTTCGTTCGTTTAATCTTTTAATTTATGTAATGTCACATTTTGGTCATGTTTTTACCTGTTTTTTTTGGAGGTTATGTGAAAATATATCCGCGAATTGTCACTTTTTGATTACATGTTCAGATTAGACGCTCCAAAATGTATATACGCATGCTTGTCAGCTTAAACTTCTAATTTATTTGATAAACGTATTTATGTTTTTCAATTTCAAGATGTTTTTTGAGGTTATGTATTATTGCACGACCTATGAAACAATTCTGATCTCAAAATCGTGTTCAATATACAAAAAAAAATATGGAATGGTATAATGCCTTTCTGCTACAAAACTTTTTGTTTTTTTTTATGCTGCTTTATTTTTACATGCTTTTGAGGTTATATTTCTTTGATTTACGCAAAATACAAACGCGATAGAGGGAAACGGACAACGGATTCTTTTCAGCGACCAAATATACGAATAAGACACCTAATCTTATTTGCGTAAAATAAAAAAAAATGTGGTTCTGTGTAATCAAAGTCCAACATAAATGAAGTAAAATCATCGAAACATGAGTTGAGTGATCTTCTGTTTACAAGAACTACCTTTAGAATGTGAGATGATATACATTATGTTACTTTTAATGTATGACCGTCATATGTATTTGATTGTTGTATTTGTGGGGAGTAGTTTCTCTTCTTTTTTTGTAAGATCTCCTACTAACTACTTAAATAACTATAGTCCAGTAGGAAGGGAATTAAAATCATCAAAAAAGTATTCTTGCGACTTGCAGGGTAGGTTTTTACTGACTCCCATGTATTTTTCCCGTAGAGTACAATGAGCGAGGTCCGTAGAGCAGCATCCGTGTGGAACAATGTTTAAATAAACAATTTATGCGAACATTTTCATATTCTCGCATATAACTCCTTTTCTATGCATTTTCGGTATATAAGGTACTATTAAGAATTTTTCCTTATTGAATTTAGAAAATGTTAAGCCCAACCGGAAGTCTCTAAGTACAATTGTTAACTAACAATTGGCTAATAAAGCTGAAAAAGTGCTTATTTTTAATTATATATTTATTCGAAAGGTTAAGCAATTATCAGGCTGAAATTTCTTGAAAGAGTAGCCATTTGTAACTGGAAGTTACCCTGAAAATTTAAATTTCAAAACAATTTAAGAGACGCGTTTTGAAACTTTCAAGATATTTAGTCAGAATTCCGAGAAATCCGATGAATGACTTCGCGTCAAAAAGGTGGTCGCGTATAAAACGCTATAAAATTGGTCCATTTCACTATTTTTAAAAATCTCAAAAAGTCTCAAAAACTAGAAGAGATTTATGACCTTTCTAGCCTAAGCCGATCAAAATCGTACTGTAAATAAAGAAATGACAGTATTGTTAAATAAGGGTTCTCGAAAAATTCGATCATTAATACTTGTACAATTGTTAACCGATCTAGCTGAAATTTTCAGGGTAACTTCTAGTTACAAATAGCTACTCTTTCAAGAATTTCAGCCTAATAATTACTTAACTTTTCGAATAAATAAGTAATTAAAAATAAGCACTTTTTTATTTTTATAAACCAAGTTAGTTAACAATTGCCCTTAGAGACTTCCTGTTGGGCTTAAAATTTTCTAAATTTAATGAGGAAAAATTTTCTTATTAGTACCTTATGTACCGAAAATGCACAGAAACGGAGTTATATGCGAAAATATGAAAATTTTCGCATAAATTGTTTATTTAAACAATGTTCCACACGGATGCTGCTCTACGGACCCCGCTTATTATATTATACGGGAAGAAATACATAGGGATCCGTAAAAACCTGCCCTGCAGGTCGCAAGAATACATAAAACTCCCTGCCTACTGGACTACTCGGACAACTAAGATTTGTGGCTGTGTGATTACAATCCAATTTTATTTTAAGTTTATCAGAATTGGATAAGCAGTTTACACCACCAGGGATCGAGGTTAATTTAAAGAGTGAAAATGAAAAAAATAAGGTGTTACGCGAACGGGAAACAGTTTTTGAAGAACGCCCAGTGCGAAGTGATTAAAATTCAGGTTGGTAAATAAGGAGAGAGCTGCGCGCTACTGGGAGGCAGGCGCTACTGGGTTGGGGCGCGCACTATCAGTGGATGCTCCCATCCCGGAGGAGGGCGATCTGTAACTTCGCTTCCGCGTCTGAAATTTGCGAAGTTTCTCCGCTTCGCTGGCTTCTTATTGTTCGCCAGCTTTTACCTTGATTGTAGCATTGTTGCGTTGTTAGTTATTACTTCGGTGATTATACTCTTTTCCGTTCGAAATACAATAATGCTTAACTGAGCGGCCCTAATCCGTTTAATTATCTGGAATTTGCCTTTAATGAATAAAGTTTTACAGAACTACCGTATTTTTCTAATGCAAAATGGGCAGCCTCGCCTCACGGAAACTTTTTCGTCGTCGTAAAACTCCTGAATTACGAGTTGTACGTATATTTAGCCGGGAGGCATTGTTAGGCAAAAATGCGAAACTCCTAAATTACTTCCTGCGCAAATACTGCGAGTACCTCTCAAAGGACATAATGGTGCACTAGGTATTAGCGAAATTTATTTTGAACGAATATACATGGTGTCCCAACTTAACGCCTCACTGTTATATTGTGGGTTATTTATGAGCTAGATAAAAATTCAAATGCTGAAGATATGCAGAATTTTCAAATTTGGCGTCAAAAAATATTATACAGGGTGTTGTTAAAAACATGTTGCTGACTGTGGGAAACTTATTGAAGTCGAATTTGAATGCAGGATATTATTAATGCCTATACAAGAAGTATTACAAAAGTGTCAGTCGTCGCATCTAATTTCCTGTTTCGCCTGAAGTCGCTATTACTTCAACAGTTTTTTGAGCCACCCTGTATATTTTGATTTTGTTTCCCTTTCATCTACCTGAATCCACAGATATTTCTTATTTAGTTTTGTATTTAGTAGTTATCTTTATGAATAATGTGGATATTTAATATTCCTTTAACGGATCTTTTTACTTTACTAACGGATTTCTGGGATACTGTTTAATAATACAAGGTATGGCTATTAAATAACCGAACTGTTTTCATAGCACTTTTTATTTGTTACCGATTACAGTAGCAACTTTTTCGCCTTCAATGTACTCCCCTTGGCCATCTCTACACCGCTCCACACGATTTTTCCATTGTTGAAAGCAGTACTGGAAGTCCGCTTCTATTAGCTGGTTCAGAACCTCCGTCGCATTTGCTTTAACCGCTTCCACACTTTCGAATCTTGTCATCACAAGTAATCACCGTGTCTAAGAAGCCTGGATCAGTGTCAATGTTTTTTAGAATGTCAGCGCAAATGTTCATTCTTGATTCCTTTTGCTCGGGAGTGAGTAGTTTTGGCACCATCCATTTTTGTGCAAACTTTGCGCATGTTGAACGATTCAGGCATAATCTGGCGAACACATTCTTTGTCGATTCCTGTTATTTCCGCAAGCCCTCGGATTGGAATTTTTTTGGAATTGGAATGTTGTCGTCCGTTGAGGGCCGTCCGGGGCGCGAATCGTCCTCGGTCATCTCACGTCCCTCTTTAACCAGTTTAAACCATTCAAAAACTTGTGTGCGGGATAAACACTCATTCCCGTACACTTTTTTTTAACATTTCATAAGCTTCTGTAAAAGTTTTCCCCAGATTAACAAGAAACTTGAAATTAATCCGTTGCTCCGTCTGAACACGTGACATTTTTTCAACTGTCACTGGTGCGTAGACTAATTCAAAAGACTGCTACAGTCAAACTGAACGACCCACTGACGTGTCCAACGAGCTCAGGGCGGGAAAAGTATCACCAGACACAGTGCTGTTCAAATTTGTCACGACACGCTCGCAGCGCGCTGGTAGCAGCGGTTATTTAATAGCCACACCTCGTACACCACACTAAAATTCAAACTTCAATAATTCTCCAAAAGTCAGTTTTTCGAAAATATCTTATTAACAACGCCCTGTTTAATAATTGCGAACCAAATTCAGATTCTGGATAACTGCAGTAATTTAGTTTTATTTTCCAGCTCAGAGTTAACCAAAAATATTAAACTGGAATTCCCCTGTAAATATTGCGATTAATAACTTTTCCCAAAGTAATTTGAAATAAATGTACAAGTTGTAAACAGAATTAAATATTGAGGATTGTTTAATATTCTAAGAATAATTAAAACCTTGGCATTCTGGAAATATAATATTAATGAAAATACTGAAATCATAATGAAATAATGAAAACTCATAATGAAAACATGAGGTATAGACATAGTCAACATTTTTATGGTTCATTTTGAATTAAATTTTGACGATACCTCATTCAAACGTAATATACAGGGTTTGTCCGGAAAGTAATGTCAGTGAATTTTTTCCCGAGACTGTACGCGCAAGCCCGCGCTTTACGTGCTGGGATTGTGGTGGGGGGGGATCGTCCACGGTCGTCCGCGGTCGTTGTAGCGGTCGCATCACTCGTTCTTTGAAAGTCGTTACAGTGCAAGTCGTTACAGTACCCGGTGCAAGAAAAAATGCAACGTTCGCTTGAGCAACGGATGGCGATCAAGTTTTGTGTGAAACTGGAGAAGAGTGCTGCGGAAACCATTCCAATGTTGAAGAAGGCTTTCGGCGTCGATTGTCTTTCGGACAGGCAAATTTTCCGGTGACACAAGGCCTTCGCAGAAGGTCGGGAAGATGTCAACGACGAGAACCTCGCTGGATGGCTATCAACCTCCAGTTCCGACGACAATGTGAAACGTGTGCGTGACTTGTTGAACACTGACCGTCGTCTAAGTGTCCGTTTAATTTCCGAAAAATTAGACATTACGAAAACCATTGTTCACGAAATTGTGTCGGAGTCTTTAGGAATGAGGAAGGTGTGCGCGAAGCTCGTGCCAAATGTGCTACCGAACGATCAAAAAGCGAGGCGCGTCGAAACCTGCCAAGAACTTTTGGACACCTGCGAAGACAACCCCTCTTTTCTTGATGACGTCATTACCGGGGACGAAAGTTGGGTATTTGAATACGATCCGGAGACGAAGAGGCAAAGTGCGGAATGGCACACGTCGAACTCCCCTCGCCCCAAGAAGGCCGGGATGTCCAGGTCAAACATCAAGACAATGCTGATGGTCTTTTTTGATTGCCGGGGATTGGTCCATCATGAGATCGTTCCGCAGGGGACAACCGTAACCGGAAAGTTTTACGTCGAGGTGCTGAAGCGGCTGAAACGCAGTGTGAATCGCGTCCGCCCAGACATCTCAAAATCCTTGAAGCTTCACCACGACAATGCGCCTTCGCACACCTGCTTCCTCGTGGCCGATTACCTCGTTAAGGCAGGCATCACCGTTGTTCCCCAGCCTCCCTATAGCCCCGATGTGCCCCCCCCCCCCCCAAAACGACCAATAAAAAAACATAGAACCAATAAAAACCATTTTTCAAAGCTCACTGACATTACTTTCCGGACAAACCCTGTATGAAACACTTGAGTTTAAAGGTACCGTATCTCAACTATTTCACGAATTAGCAAAGGAAACGGTTAATAAATAACCCACAAAGCTCTTTTTAATACATATCACATTCACCTATGCACCTATTCAGGGTGTTTACAGACTTCAGGAAAAAATTACACCCCTATGTTATATATTGATAAGATATAACTATTAAAAAAATACCTGCACAACATATAAAGCTATACATTGAAGTAATTGCCACAGTCTTGTAAGGGAAAACAGTTTTGGCTGGAGCTCACAACAGCACGGTTCAAGTGATCTCCGTTCGCTGTTAAACAAAGCAAAGTGACCAAAGACTAACATTTCTTTTCTGGAACATACACTAAACTCTTTAAGTAATTTTTTTACCATGAAATAACGCTAGCTTTATGTCTGCCAATTCCGCATTACACAATATTCACAATTACACAGGGCCACAAAATGAAATCGAGATATAACTTCTCTCAGCCCAGTTGACCCCTATGTTTTTGGGGTCGTAGATCACGAACCCTGTATCCATACGACCCCAGCACGTCTGGATCAAGGTCAAATGAAGGTCAAATTCCGTTATTCTAATTATATAATTTTTTCGACCACGGATTATGAAAGAACGTACAATTTTACGTCCGGATACGCTTTGACCCGTTGATCGAAGTGACCTCTAGAGGTCATCTGTAGGTCAAGTCCTCCTTTTGAATCTCCCGGCTGGAATCTCGGCTATGAAGCAATACATCGGATCTCGGACCAGTTGACCTGTATGTTTTTGGAGTCGCTGGTCATGAATCCGGTATCCACATCACCCCAGAACGTCTAAATCAATGACACATGAAGGTCAAAATACGTTTTTCAAGTGATATAATTTTCTTGACCTTGGATTCTGAGAGAACGTCAAATTATATGTGCGGACATGCTTTGACCCGTTGGTCGAAGTGACCTCAAACAGAGACCGATAAACAGTTTATATGAAAATTTAAAATTGTTTCTTCAAAACCTATGCCCACTTTTACTAAGGTAATTTGTGTCCTTATAGTTTTTTTTCGTAAGCACCCTGTATAACATGCAAAGCAAGTGCCGTTTCTTCAACATCTGTTATACTATGCCAACGATGGTGAAACGGTAAATGTTGATGGCGATCGCTACCGCAATATGTTAAGAAACTTTTTATAGTCCCAATTATAGATAATATGCACCTTTACAATATGTTGTCTTATTAAAATGTCACCAACTGTCATTCTGTCATTCAGTCTGAATGAAACTGGTTTTTGTTATTATTTAGATTCATTACGGACATGTTTTCCTGGCCACGTCATTTCTCAAAATGGTGATATTCAGTGATTCAGTGCAAGATCATACAACCTAACTCTCCTCAACTTTAACTTGTGGGACTCCCTGAAGGACATAGTGTATTCAAACAATCTGCAGATAACCATCTGCAGATTGAAATGATTGAAAACAAAACGCTGATCGCAAAAAATTGATCACTGATCACAATTGTATCAAAATTATATTAACAATTTTACGCAAAAAATAGTAATTTGTAGAAACATCCGAAGAAGGTATTTGGACAAAAATATTATTTTTAAAACGTAACTACCATATCGTTGACATAAAGAAACATGTTATTTTCTTAAACAAGTTATTTGTTTTATTTAAAAAGAAAACCCCGCAGTAGCTATTCTGGAAACCTTTAGATATATCAGTCATATTAAAGCAAAACTGTCATTATTTTAATGATTTCGCAGTGAAAGGTATGAAAATTTGTGAAAATATTTTACAGTAAAATGTAAATATTATATTGAAACTTGAAGTATGAAACACTGAGAATACTACAACGCGTTTGTTCTGTTAGCAAGGCGTTGTTTATTTTATTAAGAGTTTTTTCTATTCGCGTGTTTTACTTACCGTGTTGTTATTAAAATGTTTACTTTACATCCTGTATATAATACTGCGATGAAATGAAAACGTGATCCTCCTCCTCCCTACTCAGTGCTTTTCAAATTACTATCAAACGCTAGTTAATTTTTGCTTGCCGGTTAATTACTACAATAGTGAAAATCAAGCAATCTTTCCGGAAAACGATTTTTCCATTGCAAAGTTGTCGAATTTCCCGTCGGGTAATTGAACTCAAGCGGCTTTGTTCCAAATTCATTACAAGCGGCTGTGTTGTTTTCCAACTTGAAAAAGTCCCGCGAACAAAAATTTTAATTTCTGTGCGGGAGAGCTTTACGCCGCGATGATTTCATTATATTAAGAAATAAAATAATATCCGCAAAGACTTGAGGTACGTACTTCACCTCAGCTCTACGCAAATAGACGCGCATGGGTAAAAGTTTCATAAGCTCGCTGGTTTTCAAGTGGGCATTCATTAAACCAAGCAGGGAAAATTGTTATACCTGCCTAAACTTTTACTTCAGCTATATCGTTGAATGCTTGTTAAATATAGTTAAATTATAGTTCTCAGGGTTTCTTATGAACATGTAGTTTTATTACTGTGACACTAAGATATAAAAAAAAACGGTGGGACTAAAGAGCTTCCTGAGGTTATTTTGGAATTTTGCATTTTTAAACTTAGGTCGTGTACTTCTTCAACCGTCCGTTATTTCGTAATTGAGGTATTTATTTTAGGAACAACATATGTATGTATATCCAAAATGTTAACCTTTCAGGAGACTTTTCAGGAAAAAAACCACTATCGAGTTTATTACCATTTTTTAAAAAACCTTTAAATCATAGTGGTGAATATAAGTTCAATAAGGGTGCATTTTCATGCAGTCGCTAGTCGCTCGTTTTCAGCGACAAATGAGGTCACGTGGTACGATTTTGAATTTTCCGCCACATTGAGAATTGTAGCGATAAAGCTAAAGGACAATGGTAAAAATAGCCGTTTTTTAACGCGTCTGGGGCACGAACGAAACCCTACAGAAATGATTGTTTATGATTAATAGAAGTCAATAATATTCATAGAAAACCCTAAAAGTCCAGGGAAAACTAGTGCGCTATCTATATAGTACATCATCTCAATCGACTGCTAGTCTACAAGACAGTTACAACAAAAATAAAAAAGTTTTTAAACCCAAATACCAGACCATATACCTTTTTTGGTTTTTGGGCCGCTGAATCCAAATCTGAGATTCGTTTAGCTCTGTCACCTCAAGATTTTTTTTGAAGCTTATTTGAAGGTTATATCAGGCTCGTATTATGTAATTATAAGGTCGAATATAGTAACATGTTCCAATAACTTGTTCTATATGTTTTCGGGGTCACCCGATCTGAATCCGAAGTCCATTTGATCACACTGTTGAGGTTTAAGGTCATTCCAAGGTCAATCGAGAGTCATTCTAGGGTTACTATACTTGTTCTATAAGTTTAAATCGGAGGTTCATTTGATTATACTATTGAGTTTTAAGGTCATTCGCCTAAAAAGACTATGCGAGAATCATTTAGCCACAAAATGTGTCTCAGAATTGTCAAAAATGTGTCTCAGCAAGAAAAAAATAAAACACTATTATTGGGCATACTTGCGGATGTAAGGTAGGTAAAAGAACACTAGATTGCTGTTCGCACGTATTGCTGATATTGTGGTATTGGAAATTGAAAGCGATTATGAATAATGAAATATTGGGATTACCATACATCAACATCATCATCATAACAATTTCAGTTGAATTTGAAAAACAAAAAAAATAAATGAAATACTAAAAAAAAACATAAAAATACTTTATAAAATACAAAAAGAAATCTAAAAAAGTAAAAAACAAAAAAATATAACAAACGATAAAAAACCAAAAAAACAGAAAAATAAAAACCCAAAAAAACATAAAAACGATAAAAAAACAAAAAAAAATGTAAGGAACGCTAAAGAGGATCGCGTCCTCGTGGTGCGTTCTGGGAAACACTTTTTTGTGGCTAAATGATCCCCACATAGTTAGGTGTATTTTTATTATTTTATCTTACTATAACCCAATGACCCTCTTTTGACCTTGGAATGACCTTGATCCTCAATAGTGTGATCAAATGGACTTCGGATTCAGATCGGATGACCCCGAAAACATATAGAACAAGTTATTGGAACATGTTTACTATATTCGACCTTATAGTTACATAATATCAGCCTGATATAACCTTCAAATGAGCTTCAAAAAAAATCTTGAGATGACAGAGCTAAACGAATCTCAGATTTGGATTCAGCGGCCCAAAAACTAAAAAAAGGTATATGGTCTGGTATTTGGGTTTAAAAACTTTTTATTTTTGTTGTAACTGTCTTGTAGACTAGCAGTCGATTGAGATGATGTACTATATAGATAGCGCACTAGTTTTCCCCGGACTTTTAGGATTTTCTATGAATATTATTGACTTCTACTAATCATAAACAATCATTTCTGTAGGGTTTCGTTCGTGCCCCAGATGCTTTAAAAAACGGCTATTTTTACCATTGTCCTTTGTTTAGCTTTTCTCTGTCGGAGTCTACCACCGTCAACGTAATTCGAACACTCGAATCGATATATTCAAAACATCCGTCAGCCGTTACTTTGCGGTGTAGAAATATAATTAGTGCAATCAAGGGCAATTATAAAAGCTTTCAAACAAAAAGTATAGCACATAATGTTACAGTACAAGTATAGTGGTTATATCGATACATCGACTTTCGATACACATATGTTTCGTTTGTCGCTTAAATTTGACGTTAAACGCTGCAATTTTTCGCTACAATTCTTAAAGTGGCGGAAAATTCAAAATCGTACAACGTGACCTCATTTATCGCTGAAAAGGAGCGACTAGCGACTGCATGAAAAAGCACCTTAAAGATTTTGACTAGTATCTTTAAGAAAAAAATATCATGATTTTAATAAAAAAGAATAAAACAACTTGGACTTATGTTGTTTTTAAAAGAAAGAAAAAATAAAA